>OW796110.1:2269381-2513050 GCA_941860345.1 Chrysodeixis includens | reverse complement strand
TGGACAATATCCCATTGACGACAATGATGGTTCGCGTTGTGACGTCACTGGGTAACAACCCCACACTCAACCTGCCGATGACGCCGCTTATATGGGCGCTGTCATTCGGCGCTTGTTTAGGAGGTAACATTATGTTTTATTTGTAGGAATCATCCATAATTATATGGGATAATGATTTGATAGCAGCATTCGACTTTTGATCAAAATATTTCAGTGACTTGTTATGATTTTCGCACATTAATTTGGCAGGCGCCTTCAAAGGAAATGTTTGAATTTAACTTTGTCGGTACCCTTTGATATTTCGTTAAGAGTTAAATCTTTTGTTTAATTGTTAAATTTGGTCTTCCAACATTAGACCCCGACTTCTACTTAACCACCTTGAAAATGTCTACTTTCCAAAAAAAGAGAATTATCAAAATCAGTTCATATACGATGTCATCCGCAAATGAGTCTCCTTCTTTTTGAAGTCGTTTAATAAAATAACACAGATCCCACAAGATACCCTCAGTATTTATTTATTTATTTACACAGATTAAGAGCAAATTTTATCATTTTATGTCCCTGGGCAAAGGTCTCTCATTTGACCTGACATGCTACCTAGACCAAAAAAAATAATTACTAGCAACATTCTTTTTCTCGCAGGCAACGGCACACTAATCGGCGCTTCGGCCAACGTCGTATGCGCAGGAGTGGCGGAACAACACGGTTATAAGTTCACCTTCATGCAATTCTTCAAGATTGGCTTCCCAGTCATGATAGGTCATCTTATAGTGGCCACCTTCTACCTTTTACTCTGCCATTGTGCTTTTGCTTGGCATTAAGAAGAATTGTTAGAGTATAATAAGAAGAATCAGTTTTCTGGCACTTTAATTTAGCAGTGCTGGGCAAAAGCCTCAAATAAGTTTTTGCCTAAGTTGGGCAAAAGCTTTCAACAAGACAAATTTGAGAGTGGGCAGGAGAATTATTTAATTTGTCTAAGCTGGGCAAAGGCCTTAAAATTACGAGATTACATCACTATTAATTATGTATCATTGGACTTAGCAGACACATTTGATTGCCTTATGCTATCCCAATATTGGACAAAGTCCTTATAAAGAAGGAAAATTTGATTACATTTGTGATTGCTGTAATGTACCCATTTTGTAATTATAAATTCAGCGCTAAAGATCGATCGCAATTAACAATTTCAGAATAATTATCGCCTTTATCTTTTAATAATATTCCGTATAAAGTCCGGGGTCCCCCAAGTACCTACCTTTGGGCCCTTTCAGAATTTCACACTATTCGTTGGTTTCAGTTAAGAAAAGACAACATTTCTAAATATTTTTTTGATTTATCTAGTAATTTTGATTTTTACTAATATCCCTGACTTATTTGACTTGACTTTATTATCCGTCCTCGAAATCTTGTACTTACTTAGTATGTAAGATTTTGAATTGTTTTTGAGAACCTCTTTTTTAAGTTTTTGAGTGCCCTAAACCGAATTATTCGAGTCATGTAATTTTGAGATTTTTGGCTCATGTTTTTAAAATTCATGTACCTATTTTTGGATTATCCAAAATTAAGATTATTTTTGGTAAAACTACATATTTGTAATTCATATAAGTTTACATTGAAAAATTAAGTAGATTTTTTACATACTATAATTTTAGTTTAAAAAGACATTATTTAAGAGTTTTGTATTTGATGTTACGTATTACCTCTCTTTCTCACATTAACGATTTGGCAAAAGTGTGAAGAAGATAGGAATATAAATAAATCAACAATGTTTATTTAGTTTTAGACTTAAAATTTTTATAATTACTATTTAGACTAACTAAAATAGTCTATTTTTTGGCTAATTAAGCCACGTACAATTGTATAGTGTGATATTTCAGTATTTTTTAGAACAAAAATTAATTGTAAGTTTTATTTTAATAATACATAGGACAAATATTGTATTATTTTATGATACAGAGTTAATTGGAAAATAACATTTGTAGCTTGTAACTTTTCCTTTGTAATTACTATTTCCCATGTAAAAATTACACCACTTTACAATTGCAAGCAAAAGTTGGCAATGTTACTGTCAAAATGACATTTTGTATAATAAATAAAAATAAAAATAGTTTATTTTTATTTTTATTTGTATGGCACTAACATTGCAATTTGAAAAAAGTAACTTCTGTCAATATTTCCAAATAACTCTGTATAACAATGAATTAATTAAACTTTAGCTTATAAATTATAAAGTGATATAGTTTTAAATCGTAATGTTAATAACTAAAGTGAATGGGTATGGAATATGTTATTATATACAATTGAACATTTAGTACAAATGTTACAACGTTATGTACTTAATGGAATAATAATAATTTTTATACAATATTTTATTGTTTTATAAGATTTTTGTACTTATTTATTATTTTCGATTAATATGTTTGAAGTGAATATCCTTAAATAAGTGACATATTACAAATTCGCTTTTGCCTACGTGAATGTCGGTTACAGGTGCAAAAACATTACGCCCATTAACGCAGTCGGTTAAAATGTAGCCAATGTGTTTTATTAACATCTCTCCAACCGTTTAAGCGTGAAATAGTTACAAACACTCACCCATCCATAAATCCGTACTTACGAACTTTCACGTTTATATTTATAAGTAGGCTGTATGAAAGTGACAAGTCTAAGTCACGTAGTAAAGAAATGTCATATCCAGGAAAAGGTTTTGTATGAATGTCACTTATCTAAGGAGACTGTCTGTAATTTGACAGGTTTTTTTTACTACTACGGTTTTTATGGTCACAATTTATTTTTGATATTTTGAGTTTTATTATTTTTTTTATATTTATTTTTTCTTTTAATTGCTAAGTTTAATACTGAAAATGAAATACCTATTGGTAGCTCGTTAATTCTTGTAAAGAAACTAGTTGGTTCCTAACAGAATTGGGTGTTTGACTAAAAAGATCTAAGTAATTAGTCCGTCAGAAAGATTTCCAAAAAATATTGGATACGTATTTTTTCTTTTATCTCGTGTGACGTCACATTCAAATACTTATCATTTTTTTTTTAAATCTACATGACGGACTAATTATTTTTTTCAAATAGCCCATTGCAGTCAAATTGTGTCTTCAAAAATTACAATTTACTTACACGAAGTAAGGCAGGTCCCCTTCCCCCTCTGGCTGCAGTCTCCTGCGCGTGCGATACAAACCTCTATGTGTGTGTGTGGCGTGGGTCGCGCACACACTAGGTATTTCAAATAGTCGATCAAAATTTAGATTTATCCAAAACCTACCCTATATTGAACACATTTTAATGACAAAAATCCTTTTTACTATATCAACTTGTCAATAAAATGTTAGTATTATACAAAGCATTATAAAATGCTTTAAAACAGTTCTAAAAATGGTAACTTTCTTTTAATTTGTTAATTTATGGGTTTATGTATCTATCAAAAGTAATAGTTATATTATTCAGTTGCTAAAAGCAAAATTTTGTTTGAATATAATGTAAGCTCGCCGCGTCAGCTCATGATTAAGGACTCCGGTTGGGTCCAAAACTAGTCCCGCTATCCCGATACATACGCGTGAGTAAACCGTATAATTTAACAAATATTGAGAAAGTTATCATCTTTAGAAGTTTCTATTAAAATGTAATTATATTTGTGATATTTAATTGTAAAGGTTTATTTAAAATTATTGTAAGTATTTATAATAATTTGTTGTTAAACAGTATTTAGAAAGACATGGACATTACGTAATAATTGTAAGTTTAAATAAAAGTTGTGAGTGATTACATATTTTGTATTTTTTAATCGCTATTAGCGATAAGACCGCCATTTTACCCTTACTGTACCTATGTAATTTACTTTTTTACAGCTGTAACTACGGTGTACAATTTTTGCCGTGCAGTTCCCGGTGCGAATGGGGCTGACCCATATCCACCAATGGGTGTCGTAAGAGGCGACTAAGGTATACTAAGACCCGGTGCATACCACCTAGCGCCTCGGGTCAACCTCCTGGTGGGGAGTAAACCACCAGCAACAGCATTCCCAAGGAGGGTTGGCGTCAGGCAGGCGGCCGGCCAAAACCTCAGCAGCATGGATAAGACATGCTGCGCCGACCCCAAATAATAATAATTGGGATAAGGGCAGGGGAATGATGATGAACTACGGTGTACAATAAAGAGTATTCCATACACTAACTTCACTAACATTAGACCAACATACAAAGCTGAAATGGCAAAGCTGGACATAAACAAAAATACTTATAAACGCACGAAATATATTTTAAAATTTTATGTTATATATCCAATATATGGTACTTTTTACCCGACTGCGCTAGAAGGAGGGTTATGTTTTTCGAGAGTATGTATGTTTGTTTGTATAATTGTTTGGCACGCTTTGCAGCCTAAACGGCTCGATGGATTTTGGCTTGAGAGATGTCGTTAGATTCGTATTGACTCTTAGAGTGACACTGGATATACCAAAATAATAATAAAAACAAAATGGTGGAATTTTGGCGCCAAATTCGAATATTGCTCACTCTGTAGTCGGAACAACTCGATGGATTTAAGCTTGATAGGTGTCGTTAGATTTGTATTTACCGTGAAAGTGACAATAAATATATTAAAATATAAAAAAAAAACAAAATGGCGGATTTTTGTCGCCAAATTCGAATATTGCTCACTCTATACCGTAAACGACTCGAGGACTTCAGCTTCAAAGGCGTCGTTAGAATTTTATTAGTTGTAAGAATGACACTGGTTATAAACTTTTACGCGACTGCCACAGAAAAGAGAGTAATGTTTTTCAAGTGTATGTGGATTTCTATGTTCCCTGCCACATCCTGTACGGCTAGAAGGAATATAACGAATGTGATGTCGTTAGATTCGTCTTGATAATGCGAGTGACATTAGGTAGTTACATAAGAAAAATAAAATAACGGATTTCGGAACCCATATTGTAAGGTAAAAAAATAAATTTTACCCATCCCTTCGAGTGGGGTATCAAATTAAAGGGATTTAAATAATACTTCCAAAATATAACTTATAGTCTCAATTTCAAATGAAAGATATAACGTTAACGAAAATAAAATATAAAAAGCTTACTAACTTACAAGTTGTGAGAGGTACTTTAAGTATTCTAAATTGGGCTACGCAATTATAAAAAAATAAACCATATAGTTTGAAATAAAATAATTATTAAAAAACAAAAAACCCGACTGCAAAAAATAACGACTAACTAAAATTAGGTTAGGTTAGGTTTGGTTTAAAGTTAATCAAATATAAATACAAAAAAAAAGATTTAATCAAATATAGTTAATTTTATTTACATTAACAAAATAAATAATTTGTTACTTATTTAAATAGACAATATCACAAACAATAAACATTGTTCTAAAACTTTGTTTTTAAATAAATCTTTCTTTAACCAAATACTGAAACGTCACTTAGTTTTGAGTCACCTTTAAGTGTCATGCTGCCTCTGTTACTTTAAGGTGTAAAGGAACAACAGATGAATATTTAAGAACCTTTAAAGATAAGTTGCAATTCAGTATTTGGTAAAGTGTATTATGAGAATACCGAAGAGTAACTGTCCCACTGCTGGGCAAAGGTCTCTTCTTGTAGAAAATATTACAAAAAAATAACATTCTTCTCTCATATGGATATAAAACTAACAATAATATTAAAAGGACGGTTTAACAACTAGACAACTCCTGGTTTCTCAAACGCTAATCAACACAAATATTTGTTAATCGTCAGTCGAATCTCATGTTAAGCTCTGTGATTGGTTGTCAGTTTTACGGTCAACCAATCACAGTCGTGATCAGTTGATTTGACAGCAGATTCAATTGATCAGCCTTCCAGAAACCGGGGGTTAGTCCTATTTACTCGAAGCAACGTAAATCACCCAGATATACACAGTTCTAAACTTATTTTCATTTCTAAAACATATTCTTATAGGTTTCAATACATTTTAGAAATATTAGACAATCAATAAGGATTATATTTCAAAAATATGCTTATTTAATTATGTAAGATTTGGTATTAAAGCACAAAATTACCTATAGTAAAAAAATCTATAAAAATATTTTGATTCTTAAATTTATTTACATTGTACTTAATTATCACTTTCAAAAATTCTTGTACTTAATATTAAAAATGGGGTGAAAATATAGCAACAACAAAATGACTTTTAAAATGTAGGTAGGCATACTATAATAGGGATTATGATAACTTTTTTTGAATTTGACTACTTATCACAAAGTAATTATCACTTGCTAAAAACGGTGAATCAAATTACACCTGAGAATGTGTGTCGCCACGTCAGAGGGCTACGGGCGGGTTACACTCTGACACAAAGTTGTAAATCAACCATACTATAAAAAGAAGTACTAATGCCAAGTAAAAACGCAATGGCAGACAAGTAAATAGGCCGTCGCTACAACTAAATGGCCTATCATAACAGGGAAACCTATTTTGAAGAACTGCATGAAACTAATTCTGTAACCGTGGTTTTCTGCTATCCCAACACAGACTACGTTTGAACTGGCGCCTATTAATGTGCCGTTACCTGAAAAATGTATAAAAAATATGAATAGGCAAAAAATAGGTATTTAATATGTACAAAAAAAACAATTAACATTTTTTTATTTTTTTTAGTATTTGTTGTTATAGCGGCAAAAGAAATACAGCATTTGTAATTCATAATTCAAAATTTCAGCTTTTCAGTTATCATGATTTATGAGATATAGCCTGGAGACAGACAGACAGACAGCGGAGTCTTAGTAATAGGGTTCCGTTTTATCCTTTGTGTACAGAACCCTAAAAAAGAGGAGGCCGACTATTTTCCTGTGTTAAATTACCCTTTTACCCTGGACAGCAAAAAAGGCCTGTATAATAAGCCATTAGTCTGCTTACCTCCCAAACACACTCCATAGGACAGCGCCCAGATCAGCGGCGCCATCGGCAGGTTGAGAGTCGGATGGGTGCCCAGTGACGTCACCACTCTGATCATCATTGTTGTCAGGGGGACGTTGTCCACAAAGGCTGAGGTTATGCCTGATACCTGGGGATTAATTACATAAAAAAAAAAATATTATAATGCAAAAGTGTGTGAGTATTGTAAGCCTAGTTATTATTTTTAACAATTATTGTACAACTACTTCTATAAACTATTGTGATTTGTCTGTGACATTGTGCTAATTAATGCAGGAAGTTAATTATAAAAAGCGAGCAGAGTTGTTATTGCAATATAATATGTATTTTTATTTAGATATAGTAATTATTTATTAACTGTGGCTGAGGAGACTTATAATAGTCAAACTCTTTGTTAAGAAGTTTAAGATTTAAGAAGAATATAATGGACAGATGTCATCGGCACGTGACATTCAGATACGAACTACGACGAAGAATGGTTGTTAAAAATTATTATTGTAATGTGATCGAAGTCGTTGAGTGGAATTATACTTATTGTTATTTAAGTTTACAGGTTTTTCATTCGTACATCCTGATGTTTGAGGCTAGACTATAGTTCAGAAGCGGGATCGACAAGAAGATTTATTCTTCTACGTCTACGCCTGTGGACGACAAATTAATACAAACGTAAGTGTGGATTCCATCGGAAAATAAGCCTGCAGTCGAGTAATGGGCACTGGTGGTGACCGGTTCATCAAATAATGCTTCGAATTGGTAATGGACTCAATACGATTCCATGCGATTTGGTTAATAAAAGTGTCATGGTGATTTTTTTTTCTGTCATTTTTTTCGTAATGGAAATACGAAAAATTAAGGTTCGTATGTTAAAGATAAAGAACATTTTATTTGTTCAAACATGAGTGTACATACATACATGTGCATACAAGGTGTTCAATGATAAAAAAAAACTGTCATGTTTAGCAATTACAGCATACAGTTGAAATTGTTGTGAAATGGGTTTGGATTGTTAGAAAATGTGCGGTTACTGAGACTGGTAAATAACTTTTTACTTGTTTTTACATTTAATGTGATACACCATTTGACGAAAATATGACGGAAATTGAGAAATGTATTATCATTGAGACTAATAATTTAAAGGTGAAATTAAAAAAAAGGAAAAAAAGGTTACAGGATTAACGGGAATTTACAAAATATGGTTAATTTTCAGTAAAATGGATCGTGAGGAGATGAGGAACAAAGGTCATGACGTTTCTGGTCAAGACCCAGCGGTGTCCAGAGTTCAGGACAAGGGTCGCGGTACGGTAGAATCGAGACGTCGAGAGTCTAGTGATGAGACTTGGCTGAGAGACTCCTCACACGACAGTGCTTGGAGACAATATGCGGAGCAACCAGGGGTGTCACGGGTGCGTGATGCTGAGGTTGAATAGCGTGAGGGTATTGGCGGAGAGCGCCAAGATAGACAATGTTTAGAGTAACCAGGGGTGTCACGGGTGCGTGATGCTGAGGTTGAATAGCGTGAGGGTATTGGCGGAGTGCGCCAAGGTAGACAATGTTTAGAGTAACCAGGGCTGTCACGGGTGCGTGATGCTGAGGTTGAATAGCGTGAGGGTATTGGCAGGGTGCGCTAAGGTAGACAATGTTTAGAGTAACCAGGGGTGTCACGGGTGCGTGATGCTGAGGTTGAATAGCGTGAGGGTATTGGCGGAGAGCGCCAAGATAGACAATGTTTAGAGCAACCAGGGGTGTCACGGGTGCGTGATGCTGAGGTTGAATAGCGTGAGGGTATTGGCGGAGTGCGCCAAGGTAGACAATGTTTAGAGTAACCAGGGGTGTCACGGGTGCGTGATGCTGAGGTTGAATAGCGTGAGGGTATTGGCGGAGTGCGCCAAGGTAGACAATGTTTAGAGTAACCAGGGCTGTCACGGGTGCGTGATGCTGAGGTTGAATAGCGTGAGGGTATTGGCAGGGTGCGCTAAGGTAGACAATGTTTAGAGTAACCAGGGGTGTCACGGGTGCGTGATGCTGAGGTTGAATAGCGTGAGGGTATTAGCGGAGAGCGCCAAGATAGACAATGTTTAGAGTAACCAGGGTTGTCACGGGTGCGTGATGCTGCGGTTGAATAGCGTGAGGATCTTGGCGGAGAACGCCAAGACCGAAGAATGGTTCAAAGGACAGAAGAGGGAGCTCTTAATATACCTACGAGGCCATACGTCATCGGTCTCAGAGTGCTTTATGAGTCAGAGGGTTATGAGGATCTACGAGAAAGGAGTTCGAGTTGGAACAGGCTACAACTTAAAGACCAAACGCATTCACGTCCGATTCCTGGGTGCGAAAAGAAAAGAAGTCAAAGTCTAAGGAGAGGAGATGGTGAGCGATTTTAATTTTCTAATTTGATAATTACTATTTAATAATTTAATCTTAATGATAAGGAGATCATCCATTATGTTCTGCCACAGAGTGGAAAAAGAGATTAATTTAATATTTTCCTGTACGCGAAGATTATGCTGAGCTTTTGAGTGAAATGTTAGCTAAAAGAGTCAGATATGGTGAACCACTTGAACATTACTATTACACAAAAATAAACTTGTTGAATAGGTGTAGAATTTATGGCTGTCAAGCTGTTGATTGTATCTTGTATGGGGTTGAGGACAGGGCTATTAAAGTGGGGGGGACAAGCTGCACAGTTTTCAGAACCAGAACAGGTGCTTAAATATAGGACTGTTAACAGTCGAGAAAATTGTGATTTAAATTCGAGTTTTCGGACTGATCGTAAAAATTCGGCTCCTACAACAAAGTCAAGGAGTTCATTAAAAATTACATGCTATAATTGTGATCAAGTTGATCATCCTAGTTTCAAATACTACAAACCGGCAGCTAAGTGTGACTTGTGAGAAAATAGGTCACCTAGCTATTCACTGTTTTAGAAATATGCGCCCAAATAAGTAAGTGAGCCACTTGGCTCAGCTGAATTTTATCGAGGAGCTTACTGCTAAATATATTATCGATATTAAAGTAAACGTACCACGTATTAGATTGTCATTTAGATTTAATGAGCCAATGTTCCCTTATTAAATTACCAAAAGCCAAGAAATTATAATTGACTCTGAATATATCTTACAATCGTACAATGTCAGAATCTCTGAGTCGTAACCCTGTGAATATAATAAAAAGCGATTGTTCGACACGCCTGGACGTTCCTGCTGTAGAAAATAGCGAACAGGATTGGATTTCTACTATGCAATCGGCTGATGAGGAAATCAAGAAAATTAAAGAAGTTCTATTAGACCCTAACTCTGAAAATCTCCTAGGCATTCATCGTAACTATAAGTTGAAAAATAACAGGGTATACAGGATAGTGGGCGATGAAATTAAATGGCTCTTACCTAAAGGTACTTATGTTGGTAGACCGTTTCACAAAACACGTGAATATTAGGCCAGTTATGGATAGAAAACGGCAACTACATTAAAGGTACTGAAAGATCACATTAGTTACTTTGGAGCGCCTACGCGTCACGTTACTGACAGAGGCATATGTTTTTCTAGTTCATCTTTTAGAGAATTTATTATGCAGACCGGGATAAAACACATTATGAATGCAGTATAGGGCAAACGGCCAGGTCGAACAGTTAAATAGGACAATCCTAGATGCGCTTTCAACTTCCACTCACGGTAAAGACAATAAAACATGGGACAAACAAATCCCCAATGTAGCAGCGTTGATCAAATTTGAAAAGAGATTTCAGCAGTTGTGAAGAAGATAATTCAGGAGATGATTAATTAGAAAATAGGTAATGTTCAGTGAGTCACAAAACAGTTACTTTGATATATAAGATTTTATGTTATTGTATTGTATAATAAAGCGGTACAATGTGTTAGGTTGTGAAAATACTGTGAAAACCCAATGAAATAAAGAATTGTATGTCGTGTAAGTTATGACCAGATTAGTTAACAGTTATTGTTATTTGACACTTACTTTACTGTTGAAGGAATTATATTGTTGTTATGTTATGTTTCAGATCCATAAGAGAATCTTAATGTATAAATTTTTAATGAGAGATAATACTATTTTTTTTTGTTTTATAGTACATACATTTTCTTTTAACTTATAAATAACTTGGTGGGTAAACTAATCATTTACTATACATGTTAAAACAATTCGCGAAGGGACTCGCGCTAGCAGGAAGGCCGAGTTGTAAGCCTAGTTATTATTTTTAACAATTATTGTACAACTACTTCTATAAACTATTGTGATTTGTCTGTGACATTGTGCTAATTAATGCAGGAAGTTAATTATAAAAAGCGAGCAGAGTTGTTATTGCAATATAATATGTATTTTTATTTAGATATAGTAATTATTTATTAACTGTGGCTGAGGAGACTTATAATAGTCAAACTCTTTGTTAAGAAGTTTAAGATTTAAGAAGAATATAATGGACAGATGTCATCGGCACGGGACATTCAGATACGAACTACGACGAAGAATGGTTGTTAAAAATTATTATTGTAATGTGATCGAAGTCGTTGAGTGGAATTATACTTATTGTTATTTAAGTTTACAGGTTTTTCATTCGTACATCCTGATGTTTGAGGCTAGACTATAGTATGGATGGATGTTTGTTGCTATTTTACGTTCAAAGGGATGGATTAATTTTGATGGAATTTGGTATGGAATGCGTAAGAGGAGTGTAATGTTAGGTTTAGGCTAGGTTAAGTTTAGGTAAGGTTTAACCGCTGTGAAGGCCCAGATGTGATTTCTTGGCCTGCGCTTCTGATGCTTACCCTAACCTAGGGGGACGGGAGACCTGCTGAGTTGGCCGAGTAGGGCGTTGTGGGCGCGTTTTTAATGAGTGTACCGGGAGCTTCATAGCTTCCGGTAATAGCCACATGCCCCTTTTAAGTTGGAGGGAATGCGTAAAGCATTAACCATCAGCGAATCAACAAAAGTAAGATTAAAGTTAACCTTCTTTTACCATTTACTTTTAAAAGTAGCGTGAATCTAGGGTATTAGCCATCGCCATCACATCCATCCATCCATCCATACTCACAAACTATCACATATACAATATTAGCAGGATAAGCAGGCCATACTTACCCATATCATGAGCACCAACGCCACAGCCAGCCTGTCACTCTCGTCCACTCGCAAAATCAGGGCTTCGGTCCAGCCACCGATGTACCCGATCAGGCCTAATTTAGCTAATGCCTGGGAACAAATATTATATTATATCATGATACATTATTCTATTGTGGGGCGAATTTCATAATAAACCGACAGGGCTTGCTACGATAGGTAAAGATCTTGCAACATATTTTGAGGCCTATTACGAAAGATATGGCCTGCTACGAAAGTTAAGGCATGCTCCGGTAGATAAGGCCTGCTACGAAAGTTAAGGCCTGCTACGACAGATAAAGCATGCTATGATAGGCAAGGATTGCTACGAAAGTTAAGGCCTGCTACAATTGATAGGGTTCTTGCTACAAAAGTTAGGTCTGCAACGAATGTTGAAGTATGTTACGAATCAGGGTTTTCGTACGAATGTTGAGGCTTGCTACAAAAGATAAGGTTTTCGGTACTAAACTACGAAAGGTATTATTACTTTTGTCTACAAATGTCAAGGCATGCTACGAATACGAATGTTGATTCCTATATGATATATGATGATTGCTATAAATGTTCAGACTTGCTACGAAAGTTAAAACTTTCTACGAATGTTATAAAGGTAACAGGTTAAAGTTTCAGGGGCACTTATGCCATTATGTGCAGTCACGAACAAAAACATGTATACACGAAAAAACACAAACAATTGAAGCCTTAATCCTAGTCAAAGAATGTATGAAATTGTGAAACTTTCTTTTAAATTAATATTTTTATGTTTAGTTTACAATATTAGGAATATTCCACACCAGTTTCAGAATTTTTTCATATGAAAACTACTGCAACTTGTTTTGCTCGTGACAGTACGCCTTTACTTATTAATTGAGTAAGTTACTTACCTCCATCAGCACGAAGAGAGCAGCAAAGAACAGCAGTGTGGACCACTCTATCCTGTGTAGTATCGGCTCCAGGTCTTCGCGGTCTGCTAGTGTTAGAAGTAGTAGAGAGCCTAGTAGCGCAGTCCAACCTAGTGATACGCGGTCTGTAATGTTATAATGTATTTATTTAAGAGCTGAGTAACAGAAAAATTGAAATATTGTACTGTACCAGAAAAATAATAGTGTGACTTTGACAATTATATTTAATTTAAATAATAAAATAGACTTAATATAAATTTAATGAATACATAGTATAAAACTAAGTCGCTTTGCACTTTGTCAGTCTCTATGTATGATTAGATCTTTATAACTACGTATTGGATTTTGATGTGATATTGTCAAATAGAAATGTTTCTATAGAAAGGTTTATATGTAAAATACATCAGTATTACACTTGTATAGAGCTAGGGAGGGTCGCTAGTAAAACTATAAAGTGACATAAGCACGACTACCGTTGCTAAAATTTAAAATCTTTTACACTAAAAAGTAAACAAATGGTTATTAAAAAGGATGACACATCCGCTGCAACCACGACACGTGTGATGAAAAGATTTAAACTGTCGGTCAATGAACTGCCGAGTTCATTGACCGACAGTTAACTAAACTACCGAGATTATTTGGTAAAGCCAATGGTGCGATGAACTAGGTATCGCAAGTTTAACTCTAATCTATGGTATTTTTCTAGTCTTCTTGTATTTATACACATAAATATGTTTTGTCGCGGAGTTTAGGTGTAGATGGAAACTATACCCCCCCCCCCCTCCCTTTTTGTCTTGGTGTCTTGTAATTTAGTAAAAAAAAAATGTTTACTTACTGAATTCAGGAATTGAATGTAAGAAGAATACGACGACAACAAATGCTATGGTCACCGAACATTTCACTAGCAGCCATTTGTCTTTTATTTTGTACTGTAAATAAATTTAATTAGTTAAATTGTTGTTAATATGTTTTCACGTATCAAAAATTAAAGTTTTTCTTCCATCATTGGACAATAATCTCTCTCTGTATAGAAAAGAAATAATCATTTATAGAACCTTAAATAGAATAGATAAATAAATCACAACAAACGAACAAAAAAAGTATTTGAATTAAGAGATTTGTTTTTTGTAAGTCAAAGTCTTATCCACAATTTTATAAATATACATTGTTTTAAATATGCTATGTTGCATTAATTTTTAAACGTTTTCATGTTATTACCTTTTGCCTCATATCAGCCAGTGTGGCTTCATAGCTGTCTTTAGGACAGGCCCTTGTCTTGGCCTCACTGACTAAAACCTCCAGCTTGGCTTCAAGCTTCCTGGCTTTACGTTCAATGCACTCTTTGACTTTATTCTGTTCATTGCTTAAATGTGGTAGCGAGTCCGCTGCACGACGCCATACTGAGATTTGGTGACGAAGGTCTAAAAAGTAAAAGAAGGGATTAAGGGGTATATTGATATAAAATTTAATTTGGGTAAATATACTGTCGTGGTGGCTGTGGTTCTATGAATATATTTGTCTACATGTTCGTCCTAAATGCAAACAAATACGAATATGACTTTTACACTATTTTCAAGTCATATGTAGTTTCTTAACCGTTATATTCTAAAATCTTTGACAAAAAAGTGGATTGCTTTCCATACAGGAGGTTCGATCATTGATCACAACGCTAGTACACTGCAGGCGATTCCAGATTTCAATATTTGGATCCTTTCCAATATTTTTTTCAGTTTCAGCATGACATTTTATTTGACTATTGTCTGAGATACCTTTAAAATACACAATACCTTTGAGAAACTCCCATTAATATTCGAACCTTCAACCTTGAGCACACAAATCCACACATAGAACCACAAAACCACTGCGAAAATCTTTTTCCAACTTTTTTTTATATTACCTTTTATATCCTTAGACTCGGTCAACCTAAGTTTGTTAACATCTCGGAAGATGAAGCGCATCTGTATGTATGTTTGTACAGCGACAAGTACTATACCAAACGTCATGTGAAGAGTGAAGTTTGTGAAGTTTATACCCTGAAAGAAATGGAAAGGGTCCTTTAATTGTTTATTTTAGGCAACCAGTGATGAGTATGAATGTTGATGGATGGAGAGGAAGAGGAAGGCCAAAGGAAAGGATGGATTGTATAAGGAATGATATGAATGAAAAAGTAAATGATAGTTTGACGTCTGATAGTGGAGAACGGAAGAAAAAAACGTGTTTCACCGAGCCCAAGTAAAATGGGATAAGGGCAGGAAGATGATGATTATTTCAGGTAACCAGAGCCTTTTTAATACGCAGACTCGCTACAGGTTGGATAATAATATTAAATATAATGAAAAAATTCAAACCCGGATAGACAGGATTCGAATCTGCGACTCCTAGCTTAACCCGCCGGTCGCTTTACCAACCAAGCTACCGAGGTCACTGTACGAGAGTTTAAATTTATTCATCGTATCGTGTCAAGACTTAGAAACGTGTCAACACAATTTGTATTTAATTAATCAACTACAAGCAGAATTTGTCCAGCACTGGACTGCAACGAGCTGATGATGATGATGATGATGATGAAGCAGAATTTAAGCTTTCTTTTGATTAATACTGTGCATACCTATAGAGATAGTAACGCTGAATTTTATTATGATGAATAAATTTAATATTTTTATCGTGTAAACATTTTTTGATGAACCAAATAAATAAATGGTGTCCGGATATAAAGAATAGCACTAGAAGACGATATCCTAGAAGACGTGTTGCGCCGACCCCAAACAATAATAATTGGGATAAGGGCACTGGAATGATGATGAAATAAATAAATGTATACTCACAGATTGAACCACCTGCTTGTTGCTCGCTATAATAACATTCGGTGGATCTCCTACCGGCGTGGCAGTACCACCTAGGTTACAGAATAGTACCATTGATATCAATACCGGGACCGGATTCAAGTCCATCACCTCACAGAGCCTGGAAAAAGAAAGAAAGTACAAGAATCAGAGGCCGTATTATCTCTTAAAGTAGTATTGCAGTTGTGGAAGACACGCTTAGATAACTGTAATATTAGGTCGTGGAAAAAGTTTTTTCGCATTATAGTATGTATGAACTTGTAATAAAATCTTTTTGGCTATAGTATTTGTATCTGGCTGGTTTTAAAAGAATATAATTCCAAATTTTAATTTTATTAGTGAGAGAAAGATTTTATTACAAGTTCATACATACTATAATGCGAAAAGACTTTTTCCCCGACCTATTAATACTCATTCTTGATTAGTTCAATATTAATTGCTATTTTACCGCCTTTCAACAGTACATCTAGGGCATCATAAAATGTGGCAGTAGGTGTCTTGAGAAACTTAATAAAGGAAAAAATTGGTAACGTAGGGTAAAGGCCCGGAGAGGTTGTTGGATAAGGTCCAGAAGACGATATGTTAGATGAGAAGAAAAGGGGATATCAGGCGAGGTATAAGAATGGGGTTTTCTGGATGAGATCTAGGAGAGGGAGTGTCGGGTAAGGCGTCCAGAAAGTGGAGACGTCGAGTGAAGTCTAGGAGGGGGTGACCTGGCGAGGTCTAGGAGACTGATGTCTGAAGAGATCCAGAAAGGGGATTATCGGGTAAGGTCCAAGGACTTTTCCGGATGAGATCCAGGAGAGACGGTATAGGGTAGACCCTATACCGTCTCTCCTCTCAATCGACATCCTCACTTTCTAGAGAAAGTGAGGATGTCGTTTGAAGTCCAGGAGGTGGATGTCCTGGTGAAAAAAACAGCAGTTAAACCTATAAAAATAATAGAATTGATAAAAATTTAACCTCAGACACCAGTGCAGAAACCAAAGCGGAAACCACCCAGGAGACGGGTGTATAAAGAGGTCCAGGAGAGAGGTGTCTAAAGAAGTCCAAGAAAGGGGTGTCTGAAGAGGTCTATAGGGGTAGGTGTCGGGTAGGATCTATTTGGAGAGATGTTGTATTAGATACACGATGAGGGGATGTTGGGAATCATCTAAGATAGAATTGTTGGTAAGGTCCATGTCGAAAGTCTAGGAATCTGTTACTAACTCACCTTATAGTGACTGGTGTCATAAGTAGCACAGTGGTCACGTTGTCCAGTAGTAGCGATACTATAGCGGTGATCACGCAAAGTAATGTTATTAGCGGCCATATCTTGCCTTTGGCTAGCTGAAAGAGTATTTCGATTCTTGTAAGTATATATTTTTTTAAAATTTCATCTTTAAGAGCTCTATTTTATATTTTAACACTGACTTCAAAGTTTTTGGGATTAATAATCAACAACCCTCTTATATTTGGACGCCATTTTGGAAATTTATAAAGTCTTTGTGACTAATTCAATTATAATTAATCCATAGTGTAGGCAAGGAAATATACATACAAAAATAAATATGGTCGAAAAACATAACCCTCTTTTTAAACAGTCGGGTAATCTAAATATGTAAAAATAAATTGCTGTCTGTGATTTGGCTAATTTGGATCGTAATTGTGGATTTTCTGGGTAGGATTAAGAAATCATAAATAATAAGTAAAGGAAAAGACTAAAAATTACTTTAATAATCCAACAATAAAATTTTTGAAGGGTTACGGTTTTGTGATTTTTGTTATAACAATTATTTATTTATGCTTTCAGAAATTAGTCTATCTCATTTGTATAGGTAAGAGGTAAAATTTCTTTGGTCTGTTATTGTGGAAACAGTTCTACATTCCTAAAACAAGAAATAAACTAAAAATGGTACGAAGTCCGCCGCGACAGCTAAAAAATAACTGCAGAGGTTAATACTGCTATCTATTTTGAATATTTTGATAGCAATAAACTTCTGACGAACGATATTTTGCTCAACTTGTTGCGCAACAAATCCTTTGACTAGCAACGTTTGCAACAATGCTGATCATGTTTGATTGGCCTCTTGGTCTAGTGGTTAGTGGCCCTGACTGCTATACCAGAGGTCATGGGTTCGATCCCCACTCAGGACAAATGCTGGTGTGCTGAGCACGATTATTTGTCCTCTGTCTGAGTGTAATTTATCTATCTAGCTGTTGCCCGCGACTTTGTCTGCGTGGTATTGAAGATGTGTTATGCGTGACAAAAAGTAAAGGTAAATAATGTTTAATGGAAACTCCTTAATCCAGTTCAACCATCCATCTAAAACATTTTTTAACTTCCTAGTCATAACCCCTAGTTTTACAAACATTATTTAACTGTTAACACTACTAGTCTATAATATGTTTCAATTTAAAAGTGTCTAAGTATGTATATCAGTTGTCTAATACTCATAACACAAGCTCTGCTTAGTTTGCGACTAGATGGCGTTGTGTGAGAGTCGTGTAATAATGTTGCGCACGTTACAGAACATGTTTCACAATACAGCCTAGTTACAGGCGGGTTTTACAGAATAAGAATAAAAAAAATTTATTTGCTTGAAACATGGTATGTTATTACAGATATTACAGTAGGTATGTGTTTCACATGTCTCGCCGTTTAACCGGCATGCAAATTTTATATTTATGACTGTTGTCATTATATTTATTTGGAAATATTTGGAATTACAAAGTCGGATAAATCCGACTTTTTCAAAAATTGTTCTAGATTTATTTCGGTACCATCATGGTTGCCAAAGTCCGTGCACGCTATACCATCGGCCGTGTAACACAACCATTGCGACTTCTAATTCGACGTCCAACGCCATCTATTGAGCGCTATCGGCGTTTTCTCAAAGGAGATCCGACAGAATGAGGATTGAAATGTAAAATATGTGTGGATGAGATAAAATATAATGTTTTATATCAATTAATCATTTGATGTGATTAATTTAATTATGATTTTATTGTAACTGGAAAGACAACGTGCTGCTAAGCTAAGGAATTTGTTGCACCGTTTTTTTCTCCTCGGACGAGGGACACAGGAAAGGGCAAAAAAGTCTGCTGAATCTAGGTTTTGGCTTTCAAAAAGTAGTATTTATAAGGTTAATTCTAGTAGAATATTATTTAATTTTGAAAATGAAGAAGGAAAGTTTTGATCTTATTATATTTTAAGCTGTACTGCAAACACGAATTTGCATAACGTTTTGGTGGGATTTTTTATCAAACAATACTAAATAATGATTTCAATAAAAAAATAAACTTTTAATTATATAAGATAAAGAATCCATGAAGATGTGTGGTCCCCTTTAAAAATTTAATATTACATAAAGTGCTACAAGGATCTTTTGGTGTGTGGATGGCATTAACACGAGAGCGCTAGTGTGCATATTCGCAACAAGGATCAACTCAATGTTTGTCATATGACAGTCATCATAATTCTACATTTCAATAGAATATGTATGTATGTTTGTATGGCTTTGCATGACCTGATGTCACACGTGTATGCAAACGTGTTTATCTTATATCAAAAGACTGCATTTGTCGGGCATTTGATAATCATCTTGATCGTCTATTTTTGTATCAACAATATAATAATATGCAACATTTCTTCCTGTAGTCAAATGTAATAATCTCCTTTAAAGGTTATATATCGATTTTAATATGGCAAATTACTGACAAAAACTCCAGTTTTTTATAAAAAAAATAATTGGATGGGCGCAAAATGAGAAATCTAAGAAAAATATTCACATGAATAACAGTAAGTCTATGGTAACTCGCCACTCACTGTATAAAAGTACTATGACACAATTAGACAACATATTATTTTTCATACGTTGTAGGTATAGGGTAATGTTTTTTGCAACTATATCCAACATCACGCACGTAAAACCGCGGCAACAAGTAATTTAAAATAACATAACCAGCCTAAATCTAACCCCAATTATTTTCCTGAACAACCCGGTACCAACAAAAAACAAATAGGTCGGGGAAAAATTTTTTTCGCATTACAGTATGTATGAACTTGTAATAAAATCTTTTTGGCTACAGTATTTGTATCGAGCTGGTTTTGGTATAATTGAAAGTTAAAATTTTAAAGAACGTAATTCCAAATTCTAATTTTATTAGAGAGAGAAAGTTTATTACAAGTTCATACATACTATAATGCGAAAAGACTTTTTCCCTGCATATTATTAAAAAGGACTTACCTGAAAAGTGAGTACCGCAACATAATCAAAAACCCCAGTCTCAGCTAACATGGCGACCGAGTACCATCATGCTGAACAGCAGCAGTAAGGTCTCCACATCCAGCCAGGAGATGAGCTCTGGGACAGACGGTCTCTCTCCAGCTAGAGACAGTACGGCTATGGAGGCCGTGGATAGCAGAAGAGCTGCCATTGTGCGGTTTATCACCTGGTTGAAGATTTCGGGGAGGTCAAATTTCTGTTATACTTAAAAATCAGCCTATATACGTCCCACTGCTTGGCACAAACCTCTTCCCATATAGGGAAGGTTTGAGAATTGATCACCACACTAGCTCACTGCGGATTGGCGGTTTCAGATTCCAATATTTGGAATCCAGGTTTCTTCACGATGTTTTCCTTCACCGTTTGTCAGTAGTGTCTTAGAATTAAGAAAGTACATAAAACTTTGAAAAAGTCACATTGGTATTTGCCTGCGCTGGGGATCGAACTTGCACCTCGTGCATACAAATCCATACATAGAACCGCAAGGCCTCTACGACATTTTATACGTTAAAAGCTTGCAGAAATTGCGACAGAAGATAGGATAATTTAGGTTAGATTTGCGATAGAATGTAGCATAATTTAGGAGGTTAGACCTAAACATCATTGTCATCGTCAATCATTTGAAGAGATAATAATTTGCAAAATCTAGTGGGGAAATGGTTCCCCATTTCCATTTTGCAGATTACAATACTATAAAGACCAAACTACCTAAACCCGTTCTACGTCTTTTCATAAACTTAGTACGGAGATAGCTAGAAAAGACAATGGCTACATTCTGCAGCTGTAAATAACATTCACGCAGTCTAAACAAACAGGCCAAAATTTATCAGTAATAGTCTAGAACTAATCTAATAATAGTCCAACCTAGAACAAAGCCACGGGCAAAACCTAGTAGGTAAAACCAACTTACACACAAGGTGTAAACTAGGGTAAAACCTAATTAAAACGCCAAAACTTACCTCAAAAACAATTAACGCGTACAACGCACACAACAAGACACAAGCATAGATGATGCCAGTGGCGCCATCTAGCGGGTCTAACGTGTAACTGAGGGTGAGTGGCGTGGTTGTAGCTGATGACGTCATCATCCTGACCGCTAAGAGAGGGGAGGCTGTGGAGGCGAGAGATAGGACTGCGGAACGAGTTTCTGTCAAGTGGAAGTCTTTATTTTGATCTTCGAGGTAGATTGTCCAGTGTGGTGATGACTGAAAGAGATTATGGCGTTAGGTTTAGTGGCCTTTTCCTCTTAAAGTAAGATTAAAGCATTTGAGGCAGCGAGATATGGCAATTTTTACATTTTGCTTATTTGTATTGTTGTTGCATATTTGACGGGCCCGTTGGTCTAGTGGTTAGTGACCCTGACTGTTAAGCCGGAGGTCGTGGGTTCGATTCCCACCCAGGACAAATGTTTGTGTGATGAGCACGATCATTTGTTGTGTGTCTGGGTGTAATTGATCTATAATATGTATGTATTTAAAAATATATAAGTATGTTTATCGGTTGTCTAGTACTCATAACACAAGCTACTAAGTATGCTTAACTTGAGACTAGATGGCGTTGTGTAAATGTTAGGGGATATTATTTATTATCTATCTTCTTATATATAAAAATCAATTGCTGTTCGTGTTAGTCTCGCTAAAACTCGAGAACGGCTGAACGGATTTATCTCATCTTGGTCTTGAATTGTTCGTGGAGGTCTAGGGAAGGTTTAAAAGGTGACATTTTTTTTTTTTTTTTCGTTGGGGCAGTACGAAGTCTGCCGAGTCAGCTAGTTATTTATAATTATTGTAAAGTATTAATTGTATTTTTCTATTTTTAAAAGAGTAACTTTCTTGCCGGTTCTTCTCCATAAGAATGACATTTTGGAACCGCGCAACTAGAGTCGGTAAGAAAACGTTTTGAAAGAGTCTGAGGAGGCCTACTCGAAATACAAAACCTTTTGTTTTTTGAGACAGTTCAGACACTTAAAAAGACTTTATAAACCAAATGCCATTTAATGTAAATAAAAAAATTATGTTGACATTCTTTGTTTAGATCCGCTTTACCAAATCCATTTTTGGTAGACAACTTCCTTTTATTGGTACTGCATTAACTTTCTTTAGACAACTGATAAACATACTTATATATTTCTAAATACATACATATTATAGATAAATCACACCCAGACACGGAACAAATGATCGTGCTCATCACACAAATATTAGTCCTGGGTGGGAATCGAACCCACGACCTCCGGTATAGCAGTCAGGGCCACTAACCACTAGACCAACAGGCCAGTCGAGTCGTATTGGATTTTTTTTGCAGTCGGCTAAACTCACCTGCGAGGCCAATTTTGTGCTCTCATCATGACCAGACATCCAGGACTCAAGCCAGACCACCATTTTAGTCATATTTGCCTTATCACTTTCATTTAATTTCTTCTCATACGGCTCAGATAAGAATGGTCCAGTTAATTTTAATAGTATTGATAGTTTGTGGTCTCTGTTTTGTACTGTAAAATCTGTAGAACAAAAAGAATGGATAACAAATTGATTCTGTAAGGAATATTGGTTAAATCAGAACGCAACCGGAGTAGTTCTATTAATTGCCGCTTCACGGCGCCACTATCTCTTTCTCTGTCTCTCCTTCTCGTGTTAAATATGGCTGCTACGTTGAAGTTATTGTGCAATTTATTTTATGAATACACAAACTAAGTGCTCATCACACAAACATTTGTCCTGGGTGGGAATCGAACCCACGACCTCCGGCTTAGCAGTCAGGGTCATTAACCACTAGACCAACAGGCCCGTCAAGACATTCATTTATTACCGGAAAAATACCGCTTAGGGAAAAGGGTAAAGGACCGCTAGCTTTCTATATAAGTATATAATATAGAAAGCTAGCGTTTATGAAGCGATTGATGAGTGTGGATGAAGCTAAAGTGGTATGCCAGGATCGTAGCAAATGGAAGGATGTGATCTCTGCCTACCCCCAAGGGAAAGAGGCGTGACGTTTATGTATGTATGTATATTATTATAGCTTGTACTTACTTTTAATCTCTTTTGGTGCTACAGTAGAATGTCGTGTAATCTCCTCTTTTTCATTATGCATTAAGAATACTAGTGTAAAGAATATCCAGACACCGACTAGAATTGTTAGTTTCACTGTCTGTCTTGCTTGTGCCATCTAATAAGGAAAATATTTTAATTAAATTGTGATAATAGTAAATCTTACTAATATATTACATTTGTGAAAGTTTGTGAGTATGGTTTTTTTTATTTATTTAATAAAATCATGAGATCAATAAACATTGTTGTAACTTATATCTAAACTCGCCAAACTGTTACGATTGAAGGCGAGAGGCGCTCTTTATATAAATCCACGAACTTAACATTATTAGGCACAAAAAACAATATTATATGTATAGGTATAATCTTATATTGCAGTTACAATTTTGTGGAATACATACCAAATATATTATTTCTTTAATTTTATTTACTTTATTCAAGTTACATTATAATAGCATTATATTATGTTTGTTACTCTTTCACGCTCAAACGGCCTGGATGAATTTTGTTGAACACGGTCGCTTTATCCACTAAGCTACCGGGGTCACTGACCGAGAGTTCAAATTTATTCTTCTCTTTTATTACACGTTTTATAAGGTTTTGTAAAAACAATCTAAGATCAACCTATAAAAAAGACTGAAGATAATAGTCCCTGGCCATGTTAAATTAAACCATATTTAGTTCCCCATTTAATAAAAATCAATTTTAAGAAACTTATTAATAGTAAAATGAAAGAAAGCTAGTTAGTTACCTTTGATTTTTTCTTGGAATTGGAACATTATCAGATCTGTAAATAAGAAAGTATGTTGTAATTCCAATAATGTATAGGTTACGTAACAAAATAAGTTTTAAGAATCATACTCATAATATGAATCTTACACTCAGAAATTTATTCTTTGAAATATTTTATATTTTATTCCTTGAAATTTATTCCTTTATAGAAATTTATACAATCATACAAATCACATATTTTATAACTGTACTGACCGATTTCGGCCACGGCGGTTAGTGTTCCTATGACATCAGTCAGCTACGCAGGACATGTTATAGTGCACAAGCGTGTGCTAACACAGGTGCACTCTCTGTTCCTTTACTCTCATAGCCCAGGTCATGTGACCAGAGAGAGATCAGACCCACATTTTAACTTGCCTTCCAAAACACGAAACCTATCATTTTTATTTCTAAAGCGCACACAACATTCGAAAAATCGTTGCGCGTCTCGGGATCGAACCCATAACTTTTGACATGCCAGTCCTGCGGTCTTACCACTAGGCTATCACAGCTTCGACAAAATAAAGCCGCAGTGGAGACATAATTTTATTTATTTACTAGCTGACACGGCAGACTTCGTACTGCCCCAACGATAAATAAAAGACCTAAACTTTTGTATAGGAAAAAAAAGATTTCAATTATTCGATTATTTCTCACCTTTTAAACCTTCCCTGGGCCCTACACGAACAATTCAAGACCATGATGAGATAAATCCATTCAGCCGTTCTCGAGTTTTAGCGAGACTAACAAACAGCAATTGATTTTTTATATATAAGAAGAAGATAGATAGATAGATTACATTCCATGTTTATTGTACTTACACTGTCTCTTGTTTTTCTTCACTGACATTCTTTGCTCCATTTATAATAGTGACGTCCTTCACCCCTTTTAGTAAGAAGTGGGGTAGAGGTCACAGCAGGCCAGTCGGCTTTGTAGCTGAACCGTTATTTGGATTGGCTGGTAGATTTTCACCCCTTTCCTGTGGATAGAAAATAATAATCATCTTCCTGCCCTTATCCCATTTCACTTGGGGTCGGCGCAACACGTCTTCTAGACATGTTGCTTAAATTTTTGGCTATGGTTTTATAGTCGGCCGCCTGCCTGACACTAACCCTCTTTGGGAATGCGATTGTTGGTTGTTTACCCGCCACCATTCGGGTGACCCAAGGTGCTTGGTACAGTGCACTGGGTCTTAAGGTCCATTAGTCGCCTTTTACGACACTCCAGTGGAGGATATGGGGTGGTGCTGTTCTTTATATCCGGACACCAAACGGATAGAAAATAATAATATAATACAATATTCCACAACTTTCACACAATGCCATCCAGTCTCAAACTAAGCAGAGCTTGTTTTAAGAGTACTAGACAACTGATAAACAGAAGTGTTTAGAAAAAAGTAACGTAATAGTGATGTCGTGGTTGTTAAATTGACAGATGGCGTTGTGTAAGCGGTATTAAAAAAGAATATGCACCGACATAAATGTCAATTTAACAACTCGTAAAACAACATAAATGTCACTATCACGTTGCTTTTTCTAGACAGATAATACTTCCTAGCCGAAATCTTGAAAAAATATACAAACCGGGATTGCGTTACGATAATTTGCGGAACTTCTTACTTTCATACATTTCTTCAATTCCGTCTACGTTTTTACTGTTTTTACACTGCCCCAGCTTCGCACGGGTAATATACTGATGTTTTATACACAAAATATAAAACCTTCCTCTTGAATTACACTATCTTTTAAAAAAACCGCTTCAAAATCCGTAACGTAGTTTTAAAGATTTAAGCGAACAGACAGACAGACACTTTGTTTTATACTATGTAGTCAGTCACAAGGCTAAATAATTCTCTAATGAATCGTCAAATAACGCGTGTATTCTAAAAATAACTTTGAAATTAAAACTACATTAGTTTAGATCTAGTTTAATGCCAGTCTTTGTTTCCTTGAAGTTATTTATAGACTGCAGTCGAAACAAACAATGGTGCTGTAGGGTTGTCAAAGGCAAATCTGCTTCTATTGGATTAAAAACTCTTTACAGGACTGACAAATTATATTGATTTTTTTTAGCGTTAAGCAATGTATAAATTAATGTAAGTTGCTATATCACAACATAGTATAAAACTAAGTCTCTTTTCGGTGTCTTTATGTCCCCATGTATGCTTAGATCTTTAACTACGCAATGGATTTCAAGAGGAGAGTTTATCTGTATTATACATTACAAATTAATGTTGATGTATCGTTAGAACACTGGGATTGATGTCTAGACCGATTTTCGAAGTTAAAAAAATCCGTATAACACAGCGAATTTCATAGGCCAAATTTATTGGAAAAGAAAGATTATAATCGCCTATAAGCAGCAATATGTCAACTCTCCGAAAGATAGATAGTAACAGTTATTCGATTTTCTAATTACATTAAAAACGGATAAGTCTTAAAGGTTATCTTGATGAAAATTAAATTCACATTCATAGAGAAAACCCTGAAAAAGTTGCGTTATTTGACTTGATAGACAGGTTAAAAAAACGGATTTTGAAAAAAATGAATTAAAAAGGATTTTAAATCCTAGTTGACAACCCTACTGTTGCTAAGCTAACCAAGCCCAAAAATATGACAAAGAATCTAAAGACTTTAAATTCTCAGTCCAATGACACCATTGTTATTTTCAGGACATTGAAAATCCTCATAAAATTTCAATTTCAACCATTGTCAATTCTTATGAATGATCTTTGAAACACTTAAAGAGTTTTTGTTTTATTTGAACATGACAAGTTATATCAGATTTTATGCATATTGATATTCAATATTATTGTTTGATGAAACCTTGATAAATTTAGGCTATACAGAATCTTTTTTAACGGTGAATGCTACCTTATAGTAAATTCTTATCAATATCCGTAAAGCAATTTCGAATATTAGCCGGAACTAATCCAACAACATCTTAACCATTGTATGAACATTACATAAAACAACACAGACTGCACTGATAGTCGTGTGCTACCTATAGGTCACCACACCACTGTGCGCGATATGTCAGGCTAAGAACTCACGGAGTGATATTTAACCGCGCCCGCCGCGGTGACGGGCCCGCAGCTTCTGTAGAATGTAGATTTACATGTAAAAAATTAAAGCACATTTCGTCGGTTTTGCGTCTTGTGATCATCGCCCGCCACGTTTGCGGGCCGATAATCTTAAACGCAGCGGCTGTGTGACCGCGCAAATAACCAGTCTCGTGAGTTTGGAAATAAAATCGCAACCGCTGCGGGGCGCGGTTATAAATCGCTTCATGAGTTCTTAGCCTCAGACTATGAATGAAAAAGAAGTAAATGATAGAATATTGAAAATAAAGACAGCGAGCAGCTGGCGAGTGTGTTGCGACGTTTCTTCTCCCCGTAGCAATAGCACAGGAAGGGGTGAAGGGTGGGGTGCTGTCTATAATTTAAGCTAGTAGCCTAATTTGAACAAATGATTTTTGTTTTTGATGTATTATCACAAAAACTCACCATAGTCCTCCTCATAGAGCAGCCTAATCTTTTCCAACGCCGGATCATATTTGACCTCATCAGGGAGCCCAAGCCAGACTTGCACAGCTTCCTCAGTCAGGTCAGTGGAGACCAAGGAGTACTGACTTCGGGATACGTCCTCGTTGCTTTGAGCTGCCTTCCAAGGGTTTACAGTTTTGATTATCTTATCCATTTTGGTGATAGGTGGTCTTGCTCATTTTCTGTGGAATTAAATAAAATTTTCGTGAGGAGGATTCATAATGGTAATGTGTCCGGACTGATTACGGCCTTGGTGGCTAGTGTTACTATGACACCAGCCTACGACAGGGGACATAATTATTATAGTATAGTGTTCTTTTACTCTCATAGCCCGATGGGAAGGCAATCCAACACGATCGGAGAGAGATCAGGCGCAGGACCCACATTTTACGTACCTTCCAAAACACGGAAAAAATCCTATGACCTAGACAATTCGCAGAATAAACAAAGAGTTGTAAACAATTACTAGATGACGTTTTTACTCTACTTATCCTCATAACCTATAATTAAATAAGCCAAAACTATTTTAATATATTTGCCTAGCTACAGACACTAAATCTAATCCTAGCTATTACCCTTGATATCTTTGTATGAAATGTCATACAAATTGCGAGATAAGATACAGATAGCTGAGATAAATGACGCAAAATGTTTTATTGTATGCCGACTGTATGAAAAACCTTGTGATAACTTTTGTCACATAATAAATGCAAAAATCAATGGAAAAATTGACAAACTATTTTTGATACTAGCCTGAGATGTCCCACTGCTGGGCGAATGCCTCCCTGCTCTTTTTCCACTTGTCTGTCTCAAGAGCCAAGAGTGACCAGATTGGTTCAGTTGTCAAATAATTAGAAAGTGGAATACTGTGAAACCTTTTTATGTATATTACAGTATTGTATAGAAAATCTAAGAAATTGCAAAAATTAATGACTTAACAACTGTCAGCGACTTTATGCTTCAGAAGCACGGCGTTATCAAGCTTCCTGACTTTAAGTTATATAGTTTCTGAGTAACAATATTGATCGAATTATGATTGAAAAGGATTTTAATCGACTTATTTACTACAATAAATGTTTCGTTCTCAGGAGTCATAACCTAGGTAGGTTAATATGTTAGACCGAAGGCTAAATACAAGGCTAAAACTTATACCAAGACAAGACTTTATTTATTATTTTTTTTATAATACGACTCTCGCACTAAGGCATTTAATCCTTGTATCGCGGGGGTATCACAGACATTTAATTCACATGCTCAAACACACCCTGACTCAGAAACTTGTCCTACGCGAAGAGCGCACCCGTGACACATCGCGCACTATGGTAATTGGTATGGTGTCCTGTACCACATGGCTATCCGTGCAGCAAACACAAACTTAAACTCGGTCCAACTGTTTGCATATCCGGAAATTACGGTATTCAGATGGGAGATATGGCTAGATAAATGAAGAGTTTTTACAACTTTTTTATTGTTATTAAATCTGACAAATAAATCTTGTTTAATTGCATCATTACCTAACGTCGAAAATTCTGGGTTTACCACAAAAACTGATTTAGTTACTGACTTTTAAATAATAGGCCAATAAAGCCTATATTTCAGACACAAAAAGTTTTTATAATTTATCAGCTTAACTTAGCAAATAACTTAATGATGAGGAAATGACATCAATGTCTGTTTGAACAACTTTTGCAAAGATCTCCTCTATTTCTTTCTACTTTGCTCGATTTAGAGCTTTGCTTGCCCATTTTTTTCCTAACGCTTTTATTTAGTCTTCCCACTCTCGGATCTGTCTCGTGTCTTTTTCCTATTTCTAGGGTACTAATTTATTGTCTTTAACATAACTATTAAAATAAGCAGTCGAGAATTAAAGAAACTTCCGTTAAAAGAGCTCTCCTGTCGGAGTTCGCGGTTGTTTTCGAAAGCGACAATAGGGAACGAAGAAGCACTCCTGTGGTTTGAGCCGGTAAGAGTCCAGCATACCTCTTCGTCTTCCACAGGGCGATGTAAGTCCATGAGGACTTTTACCAGGTAACAAAAAAAGGCAGTCGAAAATAATATTGAGTATCGGGACTCACGTTTTCGTCTACGGCCTAAACCAAATAGAAAATAGAAGCACTCCGGTAGTTTTATCTGCGCGACTCTGGGCAAAACTGTCAATACATCCTGGAAACTTCCCGGTATACAAATGTAAACAAACTATAGGAAGAACTTTGTTTACACTACGTAATATGCTACCGCTTCCATATTGCATAGATACATTCTTAGTAGCGAAACAACCTGATAATGTAGGTACCAACATAAAGGGCAGAGATCAGAGCTATCTGTCCTCAAGTGTACCAACATAATATGTATGTATAAGATAGTAATAATTTGTTACTTAAAGGAAATAACCAGAAAATGAAACTATTTAGTAATATTTGATCGTCGTACGTATACCAATGCTATTTCTTGGATTCGGACAGTCAAACATTGTTCTTTGACAAACTTTTAGTCATTACCCATTCTGACAATGAGAAGCACGCACAATTTGGCAAAATGGCATTTTACTTTTTTATCCTTTCTTTCGAGTCGAGACGTGACTTCAATCTTATAAGGTTGCAAAACTGTAAATTCTCTTCTCTCAAAAACCTTTAAAATGTTATGAATTTAATTTCAATTAAGTACTAAAAAAATTGCAGTCCCGAAAAATTCTGTACATGTCCTTAATATGAAAATGTGTGACACAAACCAATAAAGTAATTCTTAGTCAATAACACATAATTTGTGAAATGTCTGTTCTTTATCAGCAATTGCATTGTTTATACATTGCAATTTGTAATAATTGATAGTTACATTACACTCACTGCCTTATCAATTGACTTTACAATTTCTACTGTTATTGACAAGTTACTATAGACTTCTTATCGTATGGTTAATGGGCAATGTGGTGTCAGTTTGAGCTGCCGTTAGGTTTCTGACATGGCAACACACCTTTTTCCGGGGTAAAACGCTAATGACTTCAATCCCGTGGGAATGTGTCGGACTCCTACCGACTAAAAACACCTCAAGGCTCTTGCTTACACCGAACCTATCTGTAACTACGGTGTACAATAATAATAATAGCGGTCCGACCGATTTCGGCCACGGCGGCCAGTGTTACTATGACACCAGCCAGCTACGCAGGACATATATTATAGTGCACAAGCGTGTGCGCAAACACAGGTGCACTCTCTATTCCTTTACTCTCATAGCCCGATGGGACGGTAATCCGACACGACCGGAGAGAGATCAGGCGCAGGACCCACATTTTTACGTGCCTTCCGAAACACGGAAGCTGTGATATTTATTTCTTAAACGTACACAACATTCGAAAAGTCGGTGCGCGCCGTGGGGATCGAACTCAAGACCTCTGACTTAGCAGTCCTACGGTCTTGCCACTAAGCTATCACAGCAGCATCGGTGTACAATAAAGAGTATTCTATTCTATACCAGAGTCACAGGATCACTCGCGCATGCTCTGCGTGACTCTTGCTGGTGAGAACACCCTGAGAAATTCGCAAGTGTGATGTTTCTCTTTGCCGTTTTAACCAAGCTATGATTACGTAGAAGCACATAAATACATTGGTGCGAAGCCGGATTTGCAGTTAGCAGTCCAATAGTCATACCACTAGGCTATTAGTTCTAAATAACGTCTAGTCTTTATAGTATAGGAAATTCTTCTTAATTTCTGTTTACCTTATTTCAAGACTGGTCTTACTTTACGATCAGATGTTAGCCTTAAAAGAGGGTTTTATTGCGTTTTAGTAGCAAGTTATAAAATCTTAGCAAGAATAAAATTATAACTAAGAAAAAGTAACGCCCGCACTAAGGAAATTTATGCCTATTTCGCGGGGGTTTCACAGACATTCAAAATCACGTGCACAAAATCACCCAGACTCAGAACAAGCATTTGTGGATCGCACAAATACTTATCTTATGCGGGGATCGTTCCCGCGGCCCTCCACGCCCAGTGGTCTTTGGTGTGGTGACCTATACCACTCGGCCATACTTTTTCCAGTCCTAATATGTATTATCGTATTCAGAAGACTCGTAAATCTGATAGCCGTACGAGCCGTACTTACTTTGTTACTAAGTTAAAATGCGAAGGTTTTTCCTTGTAGACTTCGATAATTTTATCTTTACCAAAAGACAGGTACAAAAAAAATGTAAATAAGAATAAAACTAGATTTAAAATCTTTGCGATTTCTGTTTATTTATTTAATGGCGCCACGTAGCAGGAAACACAATCAAGAAAGACAGTGTGCTGGGGAGTTTGTTACGCCGTTTTTTCTCCCGTGCTGTCTATTATCATTTTGACGTTCAAAGAGTTCAAATTGTAGCCTAACTTGAGTTAATGACTTTTCATTTGATGTGCTTGATTTAATTATGCAGATGCAGGTCGGCGTTTGGTAATCACGTTGCAGTTTATCACGCATGCGCAAGCGCCTGTGGACTCACGTTTGTGGACAGGGCTTATCCCACGGGAGATTGAGCCCGCGAAACGTCGCGCACATTGGCGTGTATCGCAACTATACAAGAGTTGTTTGAAGTTTTATGAGTACGATTATTTGGCTTTAAGTTAAGGTATAAGTTTATAAGAGGAAGTTTGAAAGTAGCACCTGTGGCAGAATAAATGAAAGGAAATCGTCTTGGTATGGACACGTGATGAGGAGGGATGAGCCACATGTCACTAAGAGAGTGATGAGTATGAATGTTGATGGATGGATTGTATAAGGAATGATATGAATGAAAAAGGAGTAAATGATACTGTGACGTTTGATAGAGAAGAATGGAAAAAAAAAACGTGTTGCGCTGCCCCCAAGTAAAATGGGACAAGGGCAGGAAGATGATGATGATGGTCTAGGTAGACACCTAGTGGTCAACAGGATGCTATGCGCCTCTACGTTGACGTCATAAAGTAAGGAGATTCACAATTCGTAAGCGAGTAAGTGTAGATCCACGAAAATTTTATTGGTTCCTTTGGAGGTTGAATCGTTGAGATGAATCTGATTAACCTATAATTAACTATACTGCAAAATTTTACGATAAGAATAATTATAATTGTGTGTTAATGCAATATTTGAGGAAATTACAACAAATAATGGGAGCTAGGTAACAGGAGGTCCTCTCAATTTTAGAACCTCAAGATCATCGGCCCGTATTTTTTTTAGTGTAATTCAAATGACGAATTCTAGTTTTTTGACCTTGACGAGTATATCATAATGATTACGTCTACAATGGAGTACATTGTAATTTGATAAAACAAAAACTAACGCGAAAATTGACCTTGATATAAAAAAAAAGGTTTCAATGACCTGTTTTGTTATTTATAACGAGATCATCCCGCAGTATTTTTTGATGTAAATAAATTCACTAAAATCGGGGATTTTCCTTAATTTCAACCTTTTTTATTCGAAACTGGTTTTTTGCATATTTTTTTAGGTAACATAAGTAGGTACCTAACTACCTACCTACACTTCATTAAATCATAACAGCCGCTTTAAAGATTTATTTTATTTATATTGATGGTATTACACCTACTTGTATAACTGAAATTGTTGTATTTACTATTTATAATCTGTGGTCGTCTATGCTCACGTATATCTAACAACATTACAGTCATGCTATTTATAATAATGCATTTCATTATATTCTGTTTATTTACTATTCGTAACAGTATACCTACCTACGCTTTTTACTAGGTACCTACATCTAAACACATCAATGACCTCGAAAATATTTTACCTATTTTTATTCGTATTATTTTCAAACTGTATTAACCACAGCTAAAATGAATTAAACAAAGAACATTGTGGTCAATCAAAGCTCATACTGACCACAGTTGTTTATGTCACAATTACAATCTATAAAAATAAACATAGTAAGTAAGCTATAAAAATACCTACAGAATACGGACGTGTATATGTCGAACGATCGCTGGCAAACACCCAATTCGTATAAACACACCACAATAACACTTTTAATTCACAATTTTAACAAACACAACAATTCATAGAAAAGTTTTCATCGATATTTTGACAGATAACTAAAAATGGCGGGACTGAGTTTTTATGCGCGAGGCAACGGCCGTGCGCGTGCAGCCGCGAGCGCTATCAGACTGAATGACGGAACGCACTAAGCCGGAATGTCATTGAACACGCTTTTATCATCCGCCAATGATTATTTTGTTGAAGTTTATTTATTTATAATATCGGAACAGTGTTATTGAACTTGAAAACAGCCGGTTCTTAATATTTACATTCCAAATCACGGATAATTACTTCGAATATATGTCAAGTATGGAAATTATTACATAATTGCAAATATTTAAATGGGAATGTTAAATAGCTAGCCAAATGGTTTGCATATGTTGTTAGATCGAAGTCATGTGACAAATAGTGACGATTGTAGATTAAATATTTATGTACAGACGGAGTAGAGCTAAACATTGGATTGGAATTACTAATTATTATTTTTTAAAGTTGGGGTTTTGTTTTAGGGAGTTTAACATATTGATCTATAGATGGAATAGATAGTATTTGATTTATAACTGGAATAACTCGATATTAAATAGGTCAATGAGGTTCTCCTAAACCTGACGCCTCGGCTCTTTCACAGGATTATTAATTTAGAGTAAAAAAATAAAATATAATAATATGGTTTCGATGCCACCATTCAAAATTTTTGTATCCTTTATTTTTCGTGACTAAATTATCAAATTAATGTCCCCGCCCGCTGTTTGGTGAAGCAGGAGGGAGTGTCAGACTGTTACTGACTAACACCCACTATGTTCCTCCTGGAGCCCTTCGAGTGTAAGGGTCGCGGTAACTCTTACGAACATCCCACACCTTGGCAGAAATGTTGAACCCCTAAGTTTTTAGTCCCCTATCCGGGACCATTTGGGGTCCTTTGAATCCACCAGTTTCCCCTGTCTTGACCTTACCCTTCTCGGGTACGGAACCTAAATAATTTAGTACTTCCTTGTTCATCTACCTACCAGCATCTACCTAGTAATCTTTACCAAAAGTCAGAAGCTAATGTTAAAATATAAAACAAATTGACAATATCCTTATTCAGCGATTCCTTAACAAGATATTCCGAAAATGGTTGGAGATGACAATTACCTCACACTTAAGTCTAATATTTAGTTTTAATATTATGAAGGGTTATTAATAAGGCAATGTCAATGTTTCGACACGTTAGCTAAGGGATAAAGTCCAAGTCTAAAGTCGTGGTATATTTATTTGTTTCTAATATGTCTAATATTTGGCCTTGCAATTCTATGTATGGATATGTATATGCAGGTGCAGTTTCGATCCCTAGCGCAGGCAAGTACAAATGTAAAGTCTTCAAAATTGTATGTACTTTCTTAATCATCTAAAACACTACTGACAAGCGGTGAAGGAAAACATCGCGAGGAAACCTGAATTTCTAATATCGGCAACTGAAATCGCTAATCCGCAGTGAGCTAGCGTGGTGATCAATGCTCAAATGTTCCTTATATGGGAAGAGGCGTATGCCCGGCAGAGTGGGACATGTAGAGGTTGGTTTATTATTAATATAAATCAGATAGACCTTCACGGCTAAGTTACTTGAGCGTGTCAATATAATGTTACTGCACAATAACTAGGGTGTATAACATATTTTTATATGTATATGTTATAACAAGTCGTGCTATTTGTGTAATTTGTTAAATGAGATGACGACGATTTGCATTTATAATATAAAGTAGTTTACAGGGTACCCTTAACTAGGGTTAAAATCACACTAATATCATAACGGCGATAGTAGGTATGTACTTGTATGTTTGATGTCATGAAGCTGTGATAGCTTAGTGGCAAGACCGTAGGACTGCAAAGTCAGAGGTCTTGAGTTTGATCCCCACGGTGCGCACCGACTTTTCGAATGCTGTGTGATCACAGCTTCCGTGTTTCGAAAGGCACGTAAAAATGTGGGTCCTGCGCCTAATCTTTTTCCGGTTGTGTCGGATTACCATCTCATCGGGCTATGAGAGTAAAGGAATAGAGAGTGCACCTGTGTTTGCGCACACGCTTGTTCACTATAATATGTCCTGCGTAGCTGGCTGGTGTCATAGTAACACTGGCCGCCGTGGCCGAAATCGGTCCGGACATTATTATTAATATTACTTGTATGTTCCTTACCTCTTCACGTCTAAACGGCTGGACCTAGCTTTTTACCCCAGACAGCAAGATCGTAAGCCTTTGAGACAAGTCCGATGTTCAAGTTTCTATTTTTTCTCAATTTATCTCCCCGAGTTCGAGTTGGTAGAAAGCTTTTTCTTAGACTCTTACTAGGCGAATAGTTTAGCAGCTCTGGATATTCCATTCTATTCCCGAATGTACCTCAGCCAAGACTTATTTCTCCGCCGTACTTTCCGCTGTCTAAAACTTTACCTAACATACTTAATCTTATAATCTTTCAAGTTTACTGGGCCTTAACTATGTCCTATTGGATTCGTAACCTCACCGATTTTCCCGAAATGTATTCTTCGAACCCAAAAAACCCCGCGTGAGTAAACCCTGAAGAAAAGTAAATACATAATTACAAATTCCAGTCTGCAAAAGTCAACTCAGCTGCAAAATACCATTGTGTCTATTCTTAATTCATTACAAATTATTTTTAAATAATTTAATCTTGGAAAAACTAAAAGAATCCGAATTAGCTCACAACAGAACGCATTTATTAATCTTTTTAAGAACTTTCGTTATTTTTAGGGTTCCGTCCTCAAATGTTAGAACGGGACCCTACTACTAAGCTTCTGATGTCTGTCTGTCTGTTTTCAGATTCTCTTTCTTGCGCCGCTTTAAACCAGTCCTCGCGGTGTACGTTTGATTCATTCCACCACCGCTTAAAGTAAGTTAATTAGTTAACTGTTACAAAATAATAATTAATAATGTAGGCAGTTGTTCTAAAAATCTGATCATATTAACAGTCATTACTTGCTGACAATAGGTAGGTATAGAAAATATTCAGTCGCCATAACAATAAGAATATGTACGTAATGTTTTTGCAACATTGTATCAAATTACTGTCCACAAATGGCTATCAAATTGCTTGGTTCCACGTAATTTAGAGTAGCGATTTATAATATATGTTTATGAGAAAATAATTACTCATTATTATGTATATTTACTGATAAAAACTTCACATGATTTTACGGCATATTAAGCTTTTGATCCTGGCTGTCAGAAGCTGATAAGGTGTCCACAATGTTCTAATATACTTCTAAATACATACATATAACTTTAGATAAATTACACCCAGACTCAGAACAAATGATCGTGCTCGATCACACAAACATTTGTCCTGGGTAGGAATCGAACCCACGACCTCTGGTATAGCAGTCAAGGCCACTGATCACTAGACCAACAGGCCATCACACTGTTGCATTAGTTGATACTATTGTCAAAAAACTGATTATCGATAGGTCATGACCACACAACCTGGTGCCTGTTAGAATCCAGACGTAGCTGCGTAGGTAGCTAAGCTAGCGCTGCGTTCTGTCGAGAGCATGGTGAATGTGTAAACGAACCCCGTACTCCCATAGGCAGATGAGGACGCTCTAGTGGATTTTGCCGGTAAGAGCCCGGCACACCTTTCTCGTCAACACCCTGACGAGAGATAGTCCATGAGGATGATTTCCACTGGGATACTAAAAAAAGAGGCTTGCGCTACGAAGAGCGGCAGGAGTCTTTCTTCCACAACCGCCGCAGATTTACTTTAAGTGTTCATCGTAGGACCCCAGGATATTCTCTCTTGCATGAAGTAATGCTATGCGCTGCCATGCACCGACACCGCGTTTGACGTAGCACAGCAGTTTAGGTTAAGTCAGTAAGAGTCTGACACCTCTCGCGGCTACCCCGGGGTCGCGGGTGTCCATTAGGATTTCCCCGCTTTACCAAAAAGGAAAGGATATTCTATTTTGGTGCCATGGTCTCTGAATGTCAAAACAAATGCCTTTGTTAATCTTTCTTAGCTTAAAATATCAGCATGTTACTATCTCAACAACAGAATTTAATTAGAACCGGATTCGGTTCATGATTCGATCCAGAAATAGTACCTACTCTAAACCAAAACGAATTGGTATTCTTGATTAAATTAAGTGGAAATTCTTGTTTCTGCTCGATCGAACTCTAATAAGCGTGCCATGCGTATTAATAAACAAAACACTTAGATACTTTTTTATTTCATGTCATTGTTAACGTCTCATGTGTAAGCAGCCTTATTGTAGCAAAGTTCATAACAGCGACATCTATTGCAAACTTACTAAATTATTACGATGTTGTTAAACGCGGCAACGTCATTTCTCAGATTCTGTCTTAATGATTCAGATTGTACGTACTGCGGAGGTGTAATGACAGGTCCTTCGCACAGTATAGGATGCACACTAGGTGGCGCTACCGATTGTATTCTATAGGTATTAGGCTATTAGCTCAGCGGTTGACAAAAAAAGAAGGGCTCCTTATTTATTGAAAGAAAAAAGCCTATGCATAAAATAGTTTAATAAAAAATATATAAACGTTAACAAGAGTATTACAATACGATTTACTTTCTAATACACTGAAAATCACTGAAAAATATCACATAATGAACTTTCCTGGTAACAATACAAATGACTTAAATAATTACAACTGGTTTATAAGACAGAAAATAAACTAAACATATCAAAACTGGTACTTTAAAGAAAAACTGGTAACAAACATTCTAACGAGTGTTTCAAGGTCTAAAACTAGGTGGCCTTATGTGTGGCTACTGTTTAAGAATCAAATAAATACAGGTAATACTTTATATCTATTCATTAATTCGTAATACTTTATATCCGTAATACTTTATATCTATTCATTAATTCCATCCTAAGAGAAACTATGTCTATCTGTAACTCTTTTCCGGCTCTGAAAAAATTAGATTGCAAGAAAGAAAAGGACTACTTTTTGCGGTGACAATGAGTAGAAAATTACTGTCTGTATCTGACTCTTACGTTTTATATATTTTTTTAATCACTACATACTATAAAACTAGAACGTTTTCCGCTGTCTGACTGTTCCTTTGTATGCTTAGATCTTTAAGACAACGCGATGGATTTTAATGCGGTTTTTTAACTATAATATTAGAAGAGAAAGGTTTATATGTATAACACATCGGTTTTTGCACCCGTGAGAAGCTGGGGCGAGTCGCAATTTATTTAAAAAAAAATACAAAAAAAAACAAAGGCCAATTATGGACGCGATGACCTATAGGTTGATATATCAAGTGCGGAGTTATACATATTATTATTCTTAACGAAACTTGGCCGAATCAAAACAATAAATTATATACAGATAAATTATATTTATATGCAGTTAATTGAGTATTAAACTTTTAATGAGTATATTTACCCTATTATCTGGGTTACAGTACATCTACCTACACCACCAAGCAGTCCTAAGAGAAAGAATAGCCTTTGTGAATACAATATATTATGATGTCTTATTTTATATATCACTAGGTTTTTGAGTATTATATGTTATGGTGTATCGAGTATCATATCATTCTATAGGTTTGTAAAACTACTTGTTAATATTTTATTTCTTTTTTTTTTTACAATCTAGCTAAAATACCATTAATGAAATATAGCAATAAGACTTTTAAAAGAGGTACCCTTTCAATGTTTTAAAACACTTAAAATTTTACTTTACAGTTGTTACAAAATAACTAATAATAACTATAATTTTTACTGAAATAAAATATGACAAAGAAAACAATAGTTTTAAAAATATTTTTTTACAAAATTCTCTAACAAAAAGTATCTATTAATAAAAAGCAAATATTTCTACATCACAAAATATGGCAACAAGATTAAAAAAAAAACAATTAAAGTGACTAGAATAGTTCAAAATATTAAGCCTCTATGAAATCATCAAGTAATTTTACAAACTCATCCCATGGGCATAGTCCATTTACATATTTACACCCTCTTAACTCTAATGGTGTAAATTCAGGGGGATTTGTCAATGATAAACTTTTTCCCTCCCTCATTTGATCAGTAGCTTGATACACATAATCAATTTTAACATAACTCTGTCCCGAAATGTTATCAACCCATCTTTGGAACACAAGTTTTCCGCCTGCCGGTGTCATCTCATGTTGGTTTTTCAAGCTATATGGTATGAAATCCATACTTTTTAGAACTGTGTAGATGTTTGCATCATGACCCATCAGTAAAGTTGTTCTGTGGTGATTATTTAAGAGAATATCTCTCATATATTTGATTAGCGGTCTTGCCAAGTCTCTTGCGATTAAAGTTGTATTAAAAATTGTGCTGTGGTACCCTTTACTTAACTCTAAAACTAAGTCCCACTGTTTTGTATTTATGAGCTGTCCCCATGCAACCTCCTTGATAGGAAATCCTTCATAGTTTTCCATAATAAAAGAATCTATTACAGACTTACAGATTTTTAATGGACCTTCTAAATTTGGCTTAAAACCTACATTGACATAGATTTTATTCTTATCTGTAATAAAATCACATTTTCCCTCCAATAAACAGTATTCAGATTGTTTATAGTCAAGCATATTTTCTAAATCTCGATAAGAACTGTTTAAATGTAAAGACCTTAATAATGTCTGCATTTCTTCCATGGCTTCTTGTCTAAAAATAGCTGATCTATTGTGTATGACTGGATTAAATATAGGATCTTTTGCGACAGACGCATTGTGTATTTTAATGTCGCAATTTGGAAAAGCTTTGTCTACAAAAGCGTAGGCTGACGCCATAGTTCTTTGTGCAGTGTTTGCGTAAACAAAAAAAGATTCTTCATTTGGGCAGCCCTCATCAAGCAATCCTTCCTTTTGCAGCCATAATTTAAAATATTCACCCATATAACCTTCTAAAAGCGCGCCTTTTGCCGTCAAATAACCACTTTTTTCTTTCCAAGATGGCCAACTTTTTGGCGTAAAGTTTGCTAAGTTTTTAGACAAAGGAGTTCGCACATTATGCCTACTTAGTATCAACACTTGTTGTAACTTAAAATCTTGTTCACAGTCACCTTGGATTACTGATATAAACACTAATAAAAGTATTAATAACATTTTCTTTAAGTATATATCAAACAAAAAAGTCACGACACTAAAGAAGTTTTATATATCCACTGTGTTGTATCTTGTTCTCTGTACTGCTTTGAGTGTAGTATTAAGATTAATGAACGAAGGGAAAGTATATTATGTAACTGACAACTGCAATCAACAAGTGTAATAATACAAAATATAGTAAACAAAGTAGGTAGGTTGTTGTTTTACGATAAAAAACAATACTTACCAAAACAGACTCGCATATCCCTCATTCCTTTGCATTTTGATCTCGTTGACACGGCCAACTTTATTATGCGACCTATTTTAGAGTTATTTGTCAATGTTCATTGCATAAACAGATTGATGCAATGAGTCGTGACTATGAAAACAAACAAAATATTCAAATCAAAACAACTCGTTTGACAAGTTTTTGACAGGTGCAATGACGAGCATTGAATTAAGTGTACGAATATAGTTACAACTTAAATTGTAACATTTGATATTTATAATAAAAATATTACATTATCACAAGGCAGATCCACCAATATTAATTCTTGTATGTAACAACATCCATAAGAAAAAAGAAGTAAAATCTAACTAATTTAATTATTGTTTTCACATTGTGTCAATAGATGGCGCTACTATACACAACCGATAATGCAACCAAACGTTAGAAATTGTAAACTGAGTTAATGAGTTTCTTACCTACATCATTTTGTTTATATTCATGTCTGAATAAAGTATTTTAGATCTGATATTGAAGCAACAATAATTATTGTACCTAACTAGTACCCAAGTGGTTCGGTAAGTACTAAGTAGTCGAAATTGAATGTGTAGGATCGCAGGTTCGAAACTAGACCACGGAGTTATCAATGCATGTTTTAGTGTAGGTATATTTCAAGAAATTATTTATTAGGACAGTAATATCAGGATTTACATATCCACCCCCCTGCTGAGTAAACTTTTTTGTATAAAAATGTTTTTTTTTACTTGCCAAACAACCGGCAAAGTCGCTCTTCATAATAGTTAGTTAACAAATGATTTAAATTATTTCTATTAAATTAGAAACTTATTTTTTTTAGAAATTATAAAAAAAAATACTTAATTCCTAATGGTCTTGCCCATAGTTTTCTAAAGTCCAAAATAAAAAGCTTTTTACAACAAGTACCTATGCCTTCTCAGGCACTTCCGAAACTACAGACTCTAGTTGCGTAAGGATTAGCAAAGGTAACAAACTGTTCCATCTCAATTTTATTCCTAATTGAAACACAATTTAATAAATTTATTAAAGCTCATTCTATTCCTTATCCAATTTACGCAATTAAATGAACATATTAGAACAGAACAACCAATATAATGCAATAGTAAACACATATTACAACACATCATCAGATGACCTAACTCTTACGTGTTCCACTCGTAAAACAGGAGAACGTACCACATCAAAATCTAACCTAACTTAATTTGTGGGAACGTGACAGCGCACTACACGGCATAGAGACCATAGAGTGTCGTCTCTTTTCCACAACTGCGATAATTTTGTTTTAAGAGTTGGTGGCTTGGGAACAAGAGGTATTGGTCCACGTATTCCTAAGTTTGCCTCTGACGTGGTTTGTGACGGCAATCTATTCCCCTCCTGTTCTAGGTGAATGCCTTTGCACATTATCTATGCATATGTAGGAGATATTTGCACGTAGGATGGAAACGGCTTTTTAGTTATGATTTTAATAGTCTTTGTTAGGTTTTTGTTGGCACTTTCATATAGGAATGAGATTCTGAAATATATTTTTTATTGAATTTAATGTCTATAGAAATAAGGTCGCTGTTGCTCGCGGCTTACCCACGCTAAAGTCGGTTATAGCTGCAAAAACATCCACCTCAGATGCAGTCGGTAAATAAATAAGTATCCTATGTGTTAAATGTTTCTCCAGGGTGTCAGCTAACTCTAAGCCACATGTCATCAAAATTTATCTAGCCGTTTGAGGGGGAAAAGTACCAAACAATCATAAGGTCGTCGATTTTGTTTCCACAAGTTGTCAAACAAAAGCATACCGAAATAAGCCAGTGTGATATCCCATTAGGTAGTTATTTTGGCCCATTGGTTTAGTGGCATGCGACAGACGTGCCCAGCTCAGATCCACTTTAACGTGGAAAATTTAATACGAAGAGTACTTAAATAAAAATCCACATCCTTAATAATACTACCACTGCTGGGCAAATGCTTATTATTATTAGCCGTTAGTGTCCTACTGCAATGCAAAGGCCTCCTTTCCCTCGTTCCACCTATCCCGGTCTATGGCTAACTGGGGCTAGTTTTGTGCAAATGAATGCAGCTCATCCCGTTATTGGGCAAATACTTACCACGCGAAATCATCGTACGTTGACAAGATCAGGTTACAATATTTGGAGGTCTGCTCATTTTAATCTCTTTAAAGTGCGTAATTTATTCGTTTAAAGTAACATATAGCAGTTCTGGAAGAGAGACGCCAGTCTACGCCGTGTAGTGCGCTGTCACACTTCCGCAACTGCTATAATATTACTTTGAGAGATGATGATAGGCCATTATAAAGTCCCTTTCCATAAATTTAAACATAAACATTAATCTATGTTAATTGCTTGCGTTAACATTACGTTCCTTATTATCGACAACCTATAGTTTCAGATTATAATTATTTACAAGCTGTTAAACTGAACTTAAGAGGCTTTCCTCCTTACATCATCTTACTAAAATTACTTTCATTACGATATATCTTTTATACGAACATTTGTTAGTAGATAAGCAACGTCTCTATAAATAAATAAAAGGCAAAAGTTTTAAACATGTAGGTACGGATGTTGGTTACTATTTTGCGCTCAAACAGTGCGAACCATTTTGATGAAATTTGGTATAGAGTTTGTTTATACCCTGGATTACGCAAGTCGCGAAGTTGAAGAAGCGACTTCAAGTTAAAGGGTTAAAGCTTGTACGACTAGATCACATTTTAGACTTCACATTGACTTAATTTCTCTATTTTGCTTTTCCGTAAGATTGAAATTAATGCATTTTTTATGCTGTGCATACCTATAGTACCTACTATAAATACGATACGTATACCGTACGAATATGCCTATATTATACTCGTATGGTATACTAGAACAAAGCAAATAATATAACTTAGACTTACATAAAAATAAAATTTGTTTTACCAATATTGTTGTTATACTGAATTTATCGTTTTATTTATTCACCAAAATTGATTTCTCTATAATTTTATTGTTGAATGTTTTTATAATGCAATTTTCTAGTTGCAATGGGAAAAATATCTAAAATTATCCATGTAATAACAAAATTAAAATACTAGATATATATTAAAATAGAAACTGAATATAAAAGCCCTGTTTGTTACTTCATAACTCAAAAACTATTAAGCCAATTATTAGAATCTTTGAATTGTTAGATGCGACTCCAAAATATCGAATAAATTGCGAAAAAAAAAAATATCCATCCTCAACATTTTGCATACTTACTACATAAATAACGGGAGAAACCGCAAAGCAATAGCTAGTTAATATTCAGATAACTGTTTTATCTGAATATTAATCAATTTGACGTAAATTCAAACACATGTCTTGACCTAGCATAGTTACAAGTTCAAGTTATATTTGACGTAAATCACGTGTTTAAATAATAAAAGTTCAAGGTTAATATAATTAATGTTTTGTTAAATATAACTTAGGTTTTTATTTTTAGTATTGTGATTTATCTTCTAGTACCTAACACAGCTTGAAAGAGTTATAACTTTCAGTCTATATGAAAGACTTTTAAGGAAATTTGTGAAGTTGACATTAATGGTGATAAAATTAAAACTACTTGATCAATGTTATTGACATTTGTAAGGGATATAAGGACAGCTATTTCGCATCGAATTAGGAAAGTCAAATCAGAAATTTCGGCGTAATCAGATACAAATACATACTTAATAAAAACATAGGTATACTTAACAATTTTCATACTTTAAACCTTTTCTTTATTGAATTAGGTAAAAAAAATACAAACCAAAGAAATTAATACACGTTTAATTTCATAAAATCACTCCATAGACAAAAACCATTTGAATCTGTTTTACAACCTTTAAGTTCTAATACAACCCTTTTTGGTGGATGAGCCAAGCACAATACTTCAGCATTTCTCAACTGATTAGTACTAGGATATACGTATTCAATTTTCAAGTACTGGTTTGTAGAATCTACAAATTTTTGGAAAACTAACTTCCCTCCAATCGGGAACGGCTCAAATTGCTCAGGTAGCTCAAACGGTTTGAACTCTAAAGCACTGATCACAGAGTTCAAATTCGAATCATGACCAACAAGCATCGAAAATTTCGGTGATTTATCTTCAAATATGTTAAACATGTATTTAATTAGCGGCCCAGCGATGTCTTTTGCGCCTGATGTTAGATTAAATCTCAAATTTTGGTTTTCTTTACTAATCTTCGCCATCAATTCCCATTGTTCCGTCGTGTTGATTAGGCCCCAAGCAACATCTTCTAGCGGCATTCCTTCGTAATAACTCATGATGAATGAGTCTACAATTGCGTTACCGATAAATAAAGGACCACTCACATTCGGTTCCTCCCCGACTTCTAAAACAACCTCAGTTTGTGCTGCATTTAAATCACACAAATATAACGACTTGCATATATCCGCGTCCTGTATTTGTAGTATCTTTTGTAGCTCCGTATAAGACTCTGTCAAGTTCATTTTTTTAATTAAAGCCGTCATTTCTTCACTGATCTTGTTTCTGAAAACTTCAGTGGTATTGTGGACAATTGGAAAGAAAATGGGGTCGAAAACTGTCAAATCGTCAAGATGTCTCACGGTTATATTGCAGTTTTTGAATGCGGAATCTACAAACGCTTGCGCTGTATCTATAGTTCTCGCTTTAGTATTCGCGTAAATAAGCACGTCCTTTTGTTCTGGACATCCTTCCATAAAACCTTCATTGTCCAGCCAGTCATATATATATTTTCCCATGTATCCTTCGAGTAAAGCGCCTTTTTCCGTCAACATTCCCGACGTGTCGTTCCATTTCGGCCACTGTTTCGGCGTATATTTTTCTAAAGTGTCCATCAAAGGTGTCCTCACATTATGCCGGCTTAATATTAAAACCTGATCGAGTTTCAGGCTGCCTATATCAACTCCTTGGCTTATCACAATAACGCACAGAAAAACGATTAACTTTCCCGCCATTTTATAACGTTTTTATACGTCACGTGGCACTTGAATTTAATGTTATGTTTTTTTAATTAAAAATTCACGAATTGTTGTTTTTTTCGCGCGTTCTATGCCATGGCTGAACGTTTCGCGTTTGTAAGCTAAGCAAGACTGGTCGTTCGGCTAGCGGCCGATAAGCGTGTTTCATCATGCAACAAAAATGATAAAACAAAACAGGGCTGTGTCACACTGGAGTATATCTTTGATAATTTCGCGATTAACATCGATTGAATTGTTCATATTGTTTGCATAGATAAGATTGTAATTTAAACTTCAAAACATGACTATTATCGGATAATAATCCACTTAGATATGTTTATTGTAGACAGGAAGATAGATTCCTGTCTTTAAGAGAGACACGACATATCGGAATGCATTTGGCAGTCCTACAAAGATGATTACCAAATAAATAGATTTCTCAATTCTTTTATTTAATTAGCCAACTACTCTATTATGAACTGGTATTAAAGGAACTAGAAACTGACCTATACCTAACGCTCTAATAAGTCAGGAATAAGAAACAGATTCAGTACAATAATTGGAAATATGTTAGGAAGAATAAAAAAAGTACCTTCGCAGAAACCGTTTATAATTTGGCTGATATTACTTTCATAGAGTTTTTTCTTCTGGAAAAATAGTCATAGAATTCTTCTTAAAACAACCACATCAATTTGTTATGGAGCTCACACCCAGGATTAACACATAAGCTACTTTATAACCGACTGGAGAGATAGGTAATAGTCTTGTACAACTAGTAATAATAATAATAACAGCCTATAAATGTTTAAGAGATATATAATGGTTTACTCACGCATATTTATCGGGATAGCCTGACTAGCCTATAAATGCCTCGCTGTTGAGTTGAATTCTTCCCATATAGGGAAGGTTTGAGCATTGATCACCACGCTAGCTCACTACGGATTGGCGATTTCAGATTCCAGTATTTGGAACCCAGGTTTCAATTTTAATATACGGAACCAATGTATTCTTGAGATGATACAATACAATACCGATCGACGTGGAAGTTTTGAAAACATCTGTTTTTATAAGACCTTGACTAATACGTAACACAATTACATTTTATCCTCATAATTAATGCTAATTATTATTATACGCGGATAAATTTGTACATTTATACGTCAAAATGCGTGTTTTCTTTGCATACAATTCTAATGTAAGGAGGTTATTTACTTGGCATAATGGTGAAATACCTGTGCTTATCTTAAAAAAGCCTTATTCTGTCAGTGTCATCGGTTAGTGACGTCATGAGTCTTCTTGACTTTTTATTTCGTCAAGTAGGAAATCATCAAATGTCCCCGCCCGCCGTGGGTGCAACGGGAGGGAGTGTCAGACCGTTACTGACTAAAACCCACTATATTCCTCCTGGAGCCCTTTGAGTTCCAAAGTCGCGGTAACTCTTACGCACATCCCGCAGCCCCGCTAGATGTGTCATCGTGACCTTAAAAAACATTTTATCTAAGAGTTTAGGGTTCCGTACTGCGAAAGGAATGAACTCTAATAGGATAGTTTGTTCTCAATTCGTCTGGCTGTCTGTCTGTCAATGTCAAGACCCTTTTTCTCAGGAGTGTGAAGGTGGATATCAGGAAGCTGGATATCAGTATTTGTAATAAGGTCTATTTTCCCTTGCAGTTGTGAAATCAAACTTCTAATCAAATGCAATCAAGAGATACGGCCGTTTATACCGTACATTTTCGGCACTCGTAAGGGAATGTAAACCTACAATGAACTTGCTATGAACTCTGAACTGATCTTGAAATTAAGTACGATACGTGATATAGCACATTTTTGTTACATCACATTTTTTTTGCAGATTTTTTTTTCTTTCTAATTTTTATGGCATTCCCAGTATCGCGAGCCAGACTCGGACTTGACAGGATTTTCGTTATTAAAAAAATACGTGTTTAATAATATATTATTTAATTATATCCATGACGGATTAAATAGATTCACCTATACTTCTCGTATCAATTCAACATTTATTTCAATCACGAATTTATAACTCGTTTCTTATAGGCTGTATGGACTATGCTCTTAGTCATAATTCAAGGAAACTAATCAACCGTCCAACGATTATCATGCTAATAACCTTAATTTATGGTCACGTGGCGAAGAGTTACGATTTCCTATAGTTACTGTAGCTTTTAATAGTTTTTGTTGAGAATTTTGTCTTATATAACATTATGAATTTTCCTTCCTCCCTTTCAAACCATAAAAGACCGAGATAGGGACGTCTGGAAGGTGATTCCTTTGCCTAGCAGACGGATCATTTATATATTTTTTTTAAGAACGACTTCCTCACTAAGGAATTTAATCCCTGTGTCCCGGGGAGATTCATTGATATTCGATTCACATGCACAAAGACACCCAGACTAAGAAAAAAGATTCTGTGGATCGCCTAAAATGTTTTCCTACGCGGGGATCGAACCTGCAGTTATTAATGTTATTAATAATAATATATAACTAGTATAAAACAAAGTTGAATATCGCGTCTATTTTGTCTTACCCTATAGGTATAATAATATGTTTAAATCTTTAAAATCACCCAATAAATTTTTATGCAGTGTTTTTTTTTATAGATGGAATGAGATTTATGTTTCAAGAGAAACGTTTATAAGAATAATAAATATCAGTATTACACCTGTGCGAAGCTGTAGCAGGTCACTATCAAATTAAAATCTATCCTAACTGACATTGCAATCAAATATCAATGCAAAAAACTAAAAAAATCAATCCTTCCACCAACTTTTAAAATCACGTTATTGCAGTTGTCTAAGCGAGACAGAGCACTACACGGCGTAAAGCGGCGTCTCTCTTCCACAACTGCCATAATCTAACTTTAAGTAGAAGTAGTATTTGTTACAATATTGTTAACCAATCTCGTACCAAGAGTTGCTACATGTATTTCACAATCGTTTTACAACTATTATAGCCTATTCAAAGGTTTACGAATTGCCAATTCAACAGCTGTTACTATCCCACGCGATTTGCAGGTTTTACGAATCCACTTATAATGTCACAAGTGTCACAACGGCTTAAAAGGATAAGTATTTGTAAATAAATTTTACAATAAATAGTGATGCATGTAAACAAATAGATATTATCGGAGTAACAGGAAGCTAATAAATAACGGAATCTGATATATTCATATTTGTTTTTATCTATGAGAATAACTGATCTATTTACTGAGGGTTAATGCCGCTGCGCAGGTTAATACAGAAGTGCCTACCACCATGTTTTAAAGTAATATTGCATTTATGCAATACTGCAGCAATTGCCGAAAAATTATTACCTACGGCGGTTTATCTGTTTTGTTAAAGTAAGAATCTCTTTACCTTATCTCCAATTACAGTCCCTTTTTGGAAACTGTGATTAAAATTACCTATCAGAACCGAATATCCGACCTATCAGAATTGACTGCACGGATAGCCGAGTGTTATAGGTCACCACGCCAATTACCACTGTGCGCGGCTTGTCGCGGGCTCGATCCCCGCGTAGGACAAGAATTTTTGCGATCCACTAATGCTTGTTCTCTGAACAACCATTAAAATTTGTGGATCGCAAAAATACTGACAAGAGCCTAGAACCCCCCGCGAGACAAGGATAAAATTACTAAGTGCAGGAGTCGTTTAAAGAAAATAGAAAATAACATATTACTACTAGCCGAGACTCAGACTTTTAATCTTTTAATCTTTCCTCAAGTCTGAATCTTCTTGTTACTTTATACGCCTGCTTTGACCAAAACAATGCCTAAAACTAAACTTCTATAATCACCTGCACACTGTCATGATTATAGCCCACACGAGCATGATTGATGCATATTAATAAGAACAGTAATTTCTGCTCTGAACATGCGCATAGCTGTATTGTGATTAGCTAAAGTAGGTAAGTAGGTAGGCATAGTAGAACGCACATTAAAGGGCCAATGTTACATTGCACTAGAGTAATATAATTATAATATTCCATGGCTTTCACACAACGCCATCTAGTCTCAAACTAAGAAGAGCTTGTATTATGAGTACTGGACAACTGATAAACATACTTATATATTTTTAAATATATACATTATATAGATAGATTACACCCAGACGCAAAATTTAACAAAAACTGTGTGTCCATTCACCCCGAAAATGTCTTTATTTGCCCCGCTTTACGGTACTACTAAAGGTTTTTGTTTGTGTGAAAAGAGTCGCAGTGTAGGGCACCGTGTTTCTTCTGTAATTGCAGCCTAGACCCTAGTCTTAATTAAAGATGTGTCGGTAGGCTCACGGAGCTTCAGCCAGGGTCACGCGGAGCATGCGCGAGCGATCCCGTGACCCTGGCTTAGGTAGTAGAAGGGGCCCGGGGGTTTTTAAGTCGGTGGGAGTCCGACATATCCTCACACCGTGCCCTCGGCGTGGGTTGAAATCTTTAGTGTTTCACTTTTAAATTAATTACATGTAAAAGAAATAACACTTATCCCATTTGCAGAATAAACCATTTCATTAGCTGTCTACGCAGGTGTGTAGTATTTGCGAGTTCGGCACATCTCCACGCCGTGCCCTCGGCGTGGGCTGTAGTCTTTTCAACTTTTGATCTCGAAAGTCGAAACCAATAAAATAATGGTATTTTGATCATTATTAAAAATCCGCGGGAATATTACTAGAACATGAGACCGTGGGAAACGATGACAAACAATGTTATAATGTTTGTAAACAAATATTGTTTTCAAAATAAATGACATTCAAAGAATCCTTGAATCGCCTGTATAGAATGTAAACAAAAACAATTAAACGGTAAACTGAGATAAACTGTAGAATTAACCAAGTTTTATAAAATTACTGCAGTTATAGCCTAGTTAGGGACATCCAGGCATTGCGTGATGAACTGCAACGCTTTGCCGTGCACCGACCAAACGCGGGAAACGTTGCATAGCGGTTCAGGTTTAGTCAGTAAGAGTCTGACACTACACACTTCCTCCCCCGAGGAGGTGGGTGTCCATGAGGATTCCCCCGCATTAAAAATAAAGGGGCATTCAGGCAAACACAACCGGCTTTGATGTCCCAAGTAAGTGTAAATGTCACAAGCAAAAACATGTATACTCGACTAAGCAATAAATTGAAGTTCAAGTCCAAGTCAAATAATTATTACGCTTAGACGCAGGACAAGCATTTTTGGATCGCACAAAAGGATGCGCTACGCGGGGATCGAACTCGCGACACATCGCGCACAATAGTTATTGACGTGGTGACCTATACCAGTCGGCTATCCGTGCAGTTAAAAAAAGTGTTAATGAAACTACCAAAACTCACAAATAGAGGGCGTTGTAATAAAACTACAAAATCAATGAGAATTATTTTATAATAGTTATCACAAATTTAAATATGTGTAAACAATTTAATTACAGTAATAAATAGTTATTTTAAAACGTACATTTTATATATTATTATTTATTGCAACCATACATTGCATACATCCCAATTTCTTATATTTCTAGTTCATAATATCAAGCTTGTAACTGTCCCACTGCAGGCCCCTCATACAGAGAACGAGCATTGATCACCACGCTTGTGAGCTGCCCCACGGTGGGGCGCCATTACCGAAGCTGTTAATAACACCAGCCTGTAACTGTCCCACTGCAGGCCTCTCATACAGAGAACGAGCATTGATCACCACGCTTGTGAGCTGCCCCACGGTGGGGCGCCATTACCGAAGCTGTTAATAACACCAGCCTGTAACTGTCCCACTGCAGGCCTCTCATACGGAGAACGAGCATTGATCACCACCCTTGTAAGCTGCCCCACGGTGGGGCGCCATTACCGAAGCTGTTAATAACACCAGCCTGTAACTGTCCCACTGCAGGCCTCGCATACAGAGAACGAGCATTGATCACCACGCTTGTGAGCTGCCCCACGGTGGGGCGCCATTACCGAAGCTGTTAATAACACCAGCCTGTAACTGTCCCACTGCAGGCCTCTCATACAGAAAACAAGGATATTATGTACTAAAACTATAAGGTAAGTACTAAATCTAGCCAAACTAGGTTTCACAATACAACCTACCAATAATTTATATATTATGGAATGGATAACATTCAAATGTATTAATTGTCGTTTAAATCTATATTGCAAAGTTTATAGATGGCAGCACTGATTTACAAATGCAAAAGTTTTGTACATTATCCACTAGATGGCGCTACTACTAGGTACAGAAAATAGGTTAACATGTTCCGACTTTTAAAACTGTACACAATCAAATTCAATGAGTTGCTGTTGTGTCATCAGGTAACAAAATAGGTTTGACACGTAGTATAATTATACTTTGTAAAATATAACTTGATACCTGTGACGGCTGTGACGTTTGTCAGATGAAATTACATGAGAGGGGGGGGACTGGGATGGCGGCGTCATTTGTATTTTATCGATATCTATGTGAAAATAAAAAAATACGTATCCAACATTTTTTTGAAATCTACCTGATGGACTAATTAGATTTTTTTAGTCAAATAGCCTGTTGTGACTAAATTATTTATTTACCAACAACTATTATGGTACACTATAAAGAATTGAGTAATGAGAAATGCGACATGTGACTAATTTGTAATTCTGTATGCCACAAATTTGAGTAGCCCATCTTCATTTCTTAAAAAATCCAGTCAGATCTGTTTTTAGCCCTAAATTTCTAGCCTAAAGTACAGGAAGACTGTTTAAGCTCTATTTGTTTAAATATTATTCATTCCATAATATAGTATCCAACGATTCAATGACTTCACATGTTGGTTCCAATGTTTGTACCAATAATGTTTGAACTGAGCTCTATTGTAATACGCCAAACTTTTCATTGCTAACACACACACTGGCCACACTGACCCCAAGATTTGTGTCCAATAATTTAAAAAATAACTTTTGTGAGGATGATTCATACTTAAAAGATATAACGGTTTACTCACGCGTATTAATCGGGACTCCGGTTGGGTCCGTAACTACTCGGGCTATCCCCATAAACACCCGTGAGTAAACCGTTATATCATTTAAGTATTTATGTCAAATATTTCTGACTCTACCCAATTTGCACCAACATTGGATCCAACATATGAAACCACTCCTAAATACTGAGTACATAACATCACAATTAAAAAACGAAGCTTGATACAAATCCGCCATCTTTAAAAATGGCGGCGACTTTGACAGCTGTCATTTGGAATGTGTTTTTTTTTCTTCTAGCTCGTGGCCTTGTCGAGTTGTGCCAGTTGATGCGCTAGTCTCTCCTCCCTGGCTCGCCTGGACTGGCCTAGGGCGCGTTTTTCAGCGAATTTTGATATAAATGTTTCTACTGGCATATTACCTGCAATTTTAGATAAGGTTTGTTTTATTAAATTTTATTTATAAGGTGGTGACAAATTAAGGTTCGAAGCGGCGCAAGATAGAGAATCGTGGAAAGACTTGAGGGAGGCCTTTGATACTATGCTTATTAAAGTCGAACTCAATATCTGTATGTAAAATAATACAGCTCATAAAGTTATTAGCTGTATAAGCAAGCAGGATGGTTGACGGGCCTGTTGGTCTAGTGGTTAGTGACCCTGACTGCTATATCGGAGAACGTGAATTCGATTCTCACCTAGGACAAATGTTTCTGTGGTGAGCACGATCATTTGTTCTGTATCTGGGTGTAATTTATCCATAATAATAGGTATGTATTTAGAAATATACAAGTATGTTTATCAGTTGTCTAGTACAAGCTCTGCTTAGTTTGACACTAGATGGCGTTATCTGAAAGTCTTGAAATAAACACAAAAGAACTAAATATAAATAACATTTTCTTTGTCTGACTATTAGTTCCGTGTTATCACAGGCAGAGTGGTTGATAACATTTCTCTGATAGTAAGTCAAATTTTTAAACAAATATTATAAATGAAGATAATGATCAACTCGATTTGAATAAAATTCATAAACGCGAAAATTTGTAGGTAATTATAGATGGACGGATGGTTGTTTTAGACTTTTGAGTGCAGAAGTCGTATCTACAAATAAAATAGATTGCACGGATAGCCGAATGGTATAGTCACGACGCCAATTACCACTGTGGGCGACGGGTCGCAGGTTCGATAGTCGATACCCGCGTCGGACAAGAATTAGTGTGATTTACAAATACTTGTGCCTAGTTTCTTTGTTTGTGCATGTACATTAAATATTTGTGAAACTCACGGCACAAGAATTATAAATAACTAGCCGTTGCCCGCGACTTTGTTCGCGAAAAAGAAAAAAGAAACAAAAAATAAGGATTCCAAGCCGTTTCGGAGGCAACGAAAACTGTGACACGAGAATTTAATATAGATAAAGCAGGTTAACAAAAATCTACTCACCGGTGAGAAACTGCTCAGCGATGACCTCAGATTCCTCATCAGCCTTTAAAGCAGCCTCCTTCAGGTAATCTCGGATGCGGTGAGGGTCATACATCTCCGCCATCCTCTGGTGCTTGCGGTTCAACTCCTCGAAGTTCATCTTCATTTGAACTATAGTTGATATGCGGTCTATGACCTGCAAAATAACAAAAAAATTAATATGAAACAAATTATTTTGTACAGAGTATTATTGAAACGATGGATGGATTGTGTGAAAGATGATATGGCTGCAAAGAGTGTTGCTTGCGAGATGACATCAGATAGGAACGTGTGAAGACATGCTGTGCCAACCAGTAATTGGGATAAGGGCAGGGGAATGAATGAATTGGCGTTGCCATTCAATGTGGTAATGCTGCCAGTCTCCTGGGCACGTTTCCCACCATTGACAGATAAGACAACATATTTTTTGATGCTTTGTAAATATGTTATTTAATAGTTATATTTTAAGTTTAGTTTTAAATGTAGATTTATTTTGTTTAGTATGATTTCTTTTACAATATACTCCTGGTATAGCAGTCAGAGCCACTAACCACTAGACCAACAGGCCAGTCAAAATTTCAAATAAACAATTGGGGATTGTACCTCAGTCTTCAAATTATCAAGTGCCTGTTGCTTCACAATATTCTCTTGTGCTATTTCCTCAATACTTGTCATCAGTTCTTCGGTTTCCAGTTCTAATTCCACTAGTTGTGGGTTTACTTCTATTATTTTATCCTGAAATTAAAAGGAATTTGTCAATTAGAGTAGAGTATTATAAATAAATATTCCGGAACTTTCCCACCATAAAGGATTTTGGTTGGGGCCAAAACTAGCTAAGCATTCCCGATCAATTTGCAGGAGTTAACAGTTACCATACGAAAATAAACACAGAAAACAAATGATTAAAAACTTAACACAATATGCAACAACAACATCAACACAAGTTTAGTTATAAATGTAGATATTTCTTGTTTAGTATTGTTTCTGTCCAATAAATAACTAAATATATTTACCTGTAAATCAGTATTCTCTAGAATCTCCTGCAGCTCTTCAATACAACACTCATTTAGCTCCGGAAACATCAATGACTGCCCGCTAAAGTGTGTCTGCGGGCTCACATCATTACTTTTAACAACTTCCTCATTATTCGTCAACTTTGGCATTGATTTCTGAAATTCTCGTATTATAACTTGTACGACTCTTCCTAAATCTGAGTGTAGAGTGTAGTTTAATAGCCCAGGAGCCCCAATAACTTGGTTTGAGTTTTCACCAATCCAAGGGTGAGAATTTGGGGGGTTTACGAAGATTGAAGGCTTTTCATTAGGAAAATCAGGCCCTAATATCACTGTTAAGCTCATATTTTTACCGTCAGCGACAAATTCAACTCGATATTCAGCGTTTTCACTCACTTCCACGACATGATCATTGAATACTTTTAACGTATCAATTTGACGTTTTCTCATGTCTTGTTCACTATAATATGGTCGGGGCAGCATGGTTAGACAATGTTGTAGCTGAAAAATGACAACTGTTTAAACAAAAACTCGAGAACTGCGATGTTTTTGCACACAAAAAATTTCGTATTGACTCGGCAGAATTATTCGTGATTTTGCAATTGTCTATACACTTACAAGCACTCTTTGGGTAATGAATAATAATTAAATTCTTGTAAGTTTAAGATAAAAATGCTTACAAAGGACAATTGGCTATATTTATTTAAATAATAATTTCCAAAATATTGTTTGATGCGATCAATATGTCACACAAGTAAGTTTTCAGCTGACAAAGTAAATAAAAGTCTTGATTTGTTATCCTTATTGTCATACATATCGATCATTGGAATAAATCGAGGACAAGTAGTTTTCAACCAATGAAAACACAGAACTGAATACCATGCGAACAGTGAGAACAAACTCGGACGATCTAATGTCAACCAAATGTCAGCTACGTTTTGTTGTTAAGTAAGAAAAGGAGTTTATAAAAATTTTGTTGCTATAAAGTAAATCATATAACGTATCTTTTTCGTTAAATGGTATTTAACTTGTATTGTATTGTTTATTCACAAAGACTGTAAAAAAAAAAAACAAAATAAAGCAAAAATGTTAACTATTATCTGAGTTTATTTACCCGGGTACTTCCCAATAGCGCAAATTTACTTAAAATAAAAATAATAGCTGCAAGTTTTCCGACATTTATTACAATAATAATGCGCAAACTGCAAATTATAGGGTGTTAAAATCTGTTAAACATTAAAATAAGCGTTGCGGTATTGTTTACGTGATTACTGAGCTATTTTCTATCATTATCTACACAGAATAACTTTAATTCGCGAAAAACAAAACATTTGTTGTCAGTATTTACAACTCAAGAAATAATAATTGGGGAACATTCTCAAGTTGACGCATAGGTATACACATTTATTTGTTATTAGTTATTGCCCGCGAATGTCGTTTACAGCTGCAAAAACTTTATTCCCCTCTGACGCAGTCGGTGAAAAAGTAATATTTCCTGACCGATTTCGGCCACGGTGGCAAGTGTTACCTACTATGACACCAGCCAGCTACACGAGACATAATAATATTATAGTGCACATTCTCATTTCATGTTATTTCTGTTCCTTTTTACTCTCATAGCCCGATAGGACGGCAATCCGACACGACCGGAGAGAGATCAGGCGCAAGATGCACATTTTTACGTGCCTTACGAAACATTCTACTGTGATATTCATTTCTAAATCGCACACGACATTCAAAAAGTCGATACGCTTCGTGGGGATCGAACTCAAGACCTTTGACTTGGCAGTCCTATAGTATTGTCTTACCACTCGGCTATCACAGCTTCTAGGTTTAAAATTAACCTGTTTGTTGATACAGGGTCTCAACTCTCAACTAACTCCGTAGCAAATGTCATCGAAATTGATCGAGCCGTGCCGAGCCGGCCGAAAGCATGAAAAGTAGGTATTCATCTATCCGTCCATACTTACAAACTTAAGCGTCTATACCTAATATTAGTAGGTTATTTGAAAGTCATGTCATTGCTCTATGGTAAAATCAGGTTTTTTTTTCACAATGACGTAAGTATTTGTCTGAACATAATATTAAAAGGTCTTTAATTAAACAATGTATTTTTGGGTATGGTGGGTAAAAAATACCCACAAATACAAGAAATCAACAATTTGGTGGGTACAAATAAACAAAATCAAGTAAATTTAATTTATTCAGGCCTGGACTTATTGCGTCAATGCTAAGAATCTTTAAAAGTCTAGAAGTATATAAAATCAGTTCAGACTTATACAGGGTGACTTCGAAGTCGTGGGCAATATTTTAATCTAAGACACTATTAATGACACTAATTGCGTTAGGGCTACTTTTACGCAAAAAAAAAAGAAAAAAATTGTGGAGTGTGGGGCTTGGGCCGTGAGGCGGCCCCGTACCCACTAAAACCCCCGGGTTTTCGGTGTGCACCACCTTGGACGGGTCACGAGAAACGAAGACGATTTCTTCCGCGACCCCTCCGGCGCGCTGACCGAGCGTCAGATGCCCCGGTCCCGCCGGGGGGGAACTAGGTAACTACCTACATTATTATTATTTTTTTACGTAAAAATAGCCCTAACGCAATTAGTATCATTAATAGTGTCTTAGTTTAAAATATTGCCCACGACTTCGAAGTCACCCTGTATACATCAATATTTTGCATTTTAAACTATTAAGTATGGTTAATCGTCAATATTTTTATTGTCTGTAGGTAGGATCTTTTACGCCTGAACCAATTTTGGCGAAAATTGGTCTAACTATATTTTTTGGTGTCCAGTGGAATACAAAAGTTTTATATGGGTCAATCAACTTTTTTTTGTTCAACACCTGTCCCCAGTGAACTTACTGTCTTTATTCGGAAACTTTTAAAAAAATCGATGATTTTACATTCGTTTTCATAATTGCAGGATAAATCCACAATACTAAAATAGTAATTAAGTTAAGTTTACATAAATTTAAACGAAAATAATTGGTTACCCAGAGGACGTAATCACACGTTCCTATACAAAACGTAGGTGTCCCCTGACCCCTAGCTTCAGAAATATATTGCTCTGGTTTAAAAAATCTTCACTAAAGTCCCATCATTTTGTATATGTTCAGTACTAAAATATAAATGAGCACATGTTTAGAAATTTACAAAGATATAGTCATGTTATATTTTCCATAATTTGAAAACATATTCCCGCGCGAAAGTGTCCCGCCTTATTAAGTTCATCCTCCGTCCACTGAGTAACCGCGGCCGTTGAACATGAATGCGAGTGAGATAGCGATATACGTGCGTTAGACTAATAAGAAACAGTTCAGAGAATCATACGATCAAGGTTGCCGTCGTATGAAATTTTGATTCGCTCGGCCATTTTGCCTGCGGCCGGAGAAGTCGTCACGTGTCTTTATTGTTAGTCTGCTGGGAGACCGTGCAAAACATCGTAAGTTTTTACTTTTTAATGGATTTAGTTCTCTATTTATATTGCATTATGATCTAATAAGTCAGTAGGGACTGAATTTTTATTTTAATCCTATTAAATTCATAATGAGAACAGCTTTTGGTGTAAAATGTCCCCTGGATAACCTGTCACTTGGGTCACTCTGGTGGTTACCCAAGAGACAGTTTTGGTTACCCAAGAGACATAGTGGTTTTGCATGCAGATGAAACGTTTGGAATGTATATATTTTATGCGTTACGACTGTTTTAAGGAGTGATAAGCGGAATGAGCTTTGTTTTTGCAGTGTTTTGTTATGGGTTTATGTGCTTACATAGCTTATTTTGTTTTAGGTATAAGGAATGCCTCTTACAAACGCAGAAAAGCAAAGACGTTATAAAGAGAGATTAAAACAAGATCCAGATAAATATAATCATCATCTTCCTGCCCTTATCCCATTTCACTTGGGGTCGGCGCAACACGTCTTCTAGACGTGTTGCTTAAAGATTTGGCTATGGTTTTATAGCCGGCCGCCTGCCTGACACTAACCCTCTTTGGGAATGCGTTTGTTGATGGCTTACCCGCCAGCATTCGGGTGACCCAAGGTGCTTGGTACAGTGCACTGGGTCTTAAGGTCCATTAGTCGCCTTTTACGACACCCAGTGGAGGATATGGGGTGGTGCTATTCTTTATATCCGGACACCAAACGGACCACCAGATAAATATAATGAGTACAAAAAAAGAAGAAGAGAGAAACTATCACGCCAAAAAAAAGACTGACTAAAGACTTAAACCCTAAAGAGAGATACAACGCGAGAGTGATTTGGAGAATAAGGAAAAAGAATCAAAGAGAGCGAGTGCGAAATCTCAATAGAGTTCTTGAAGAAACGCCTCCTAGTTCTCCAGGCTTTCCAGATGCTGATACTGACGCTGAGCAAGACGTTGCTGATCAGAATAAAAAATTATGATGTTCATCAAGAACGTTTGTTGATGGCTTACCCGCCAGCATTCGGGTGACCCAAGGTGCTTGGTACAGTGCACTGGGTCTTAAGGTCCATTAGTCGCCTTTTACGACACCCAGTGGAGGATATGGGGTGGTGCTATTCTTTATATCCGGACACCAAACGGACCACCAGATAAATATAATGAGTACAAAAAAAAGAAGAGAGAAAACTATCACGCCAAAAAAAGACAGACTAAAGACTTAAACCCTAAAGAGAGATACAACGCGAGAGTGATTTGGAGAATAAGGAAAAAGAATCAAAGAGAGCGAGTGCGAAATCTCAATAGAGTTCTTGAAGAAACGCCTCCCTAGTTCTCCAGGCTTTCCAGATGCTGATACTGACGCTGAGCAAGACGTTGCTGATCAGAATAAAAATTATGATGTTCATCAAGAACAAAATGTATGCGATTCTCCTACAGTTGGAGCAGCAAAAAAGGGAAGAATGAAAGTGAGAAGGCACAGATCCAAAATTTATCGAGAAAACGTTGAATTGAAGAAAGAAAACGAAAAACCTTAAACATAAGTATGAAAAATACAAGAAGAGACTACAGAGAACCAAGAAAAATCTGGAAAAGAAGGTAAAAATACCTACAGAAAAAGGAAAAGTATGAGAACCTAAGTAATGCAAATAAAAGACAAATATAAGAAAAGTAAAAACCGAAAAGACAAAAATATTGTAAAGAGTGTTCAAAGTTGATAATTCTATGAAAAAGGAAATTGCTAAAGATGCTTATGCAGTAATAGGGTCTCTTGAGTCACTAAATTTGTCTCTTGGGTCACCAAATGTCCCCAATTTTAAGAGTTGTTTTTTCTATGTTATTACCTCTTGAATATGCATAATAATTAGTTTTTCTTACTGTTAGCTAAATTACTTTGATTAAATTACGTATAATATAAAATTATTTATAAATGAACAACTCAGTACAAAATACTCAAAAGTTAAATTTTTTTTTTTTAGTATTGGTTACCCAAGAGACCTTGTTTATGACTTTTTTGTAAAAAGTATTCAAATTTTTATCAGAATTTATATTTGAATACAGTTGCTATTACTACCTTGTTTTGATTACATTAAAGAATAAATATTAAAAATGCATTTTCATTCACAAAGTTATCATCTAAACATCGGTTACCCAAAGGACATAAGATGATGTGTCACCCGATATTACTGGTGAAAATATTATAATTCGTACGTTGTTGGTCGCGGCACGGGTTGTATTTGTAAACTAGGTTAAATTAGCTACTACACTAAGTATAAAAATCACGATGAAATTAGAAGTTTTGTTTTTTCACATTTGAAATCGTATTTTACAAAAAATAGTTGATTGACCCATATTCTATTTCTTTCCAAAATAAAAGTGGCCTAAGATACTACTTATTACATCAGCTACCTGCCAAAAAAAGTCCCGTCAAAATCGGTCCTGCCGTTTCAGAGCTTAACGGGAATATACAGACAGACACACAAAATCATAAAAACCATTACATAGGTACTAGCTGTTGCCCGCAACTACGTTCGCGAAAAAAAAAATAAGAATGAAAAATAGATAGTAGCCGATTCTCAGACTTACTGAATTCATAAATAAAATTTCAAGATAATCGGTTAAGCCGTTTCGGAGGAGATATAGTATAAGATATTAATATGTATGTAGTAAAAAACAGTTATTTCAGTAGAATTACAAACAGAATAACCTAAAGCTGCCACTGGCCATCAAAGATCTGTGCAAAAAAGAAATAAATTACATTTTCCACAGACCAAATCTGAAGCCACTTAGATTTAATCAAAGCTTTAACAACAATCATTGCAGTGTTATTACATCTATAGCAAAAAATAAAAATAAAGGAAAATAACTAAAATTCAAATAGGTTTTTGCACAAAAACATTTACATTGCAAATTCAATTTTAATGGACTTGTTTTTGCACGTCATATTTTTCAATGTACGTAGGTAATATTTTATTATCAAAAGCTCTGGAAAATGCTAGTTATAAAGGGAGGTTTATACCTAGCAGTCGGTTTAGTGGGTTATTTTAAGGCTTTGACAGGCCTGTTAGTCTAGTGGTTAGTGGCCCTGTACTATACCGGGTTCGATTGCCACCCAGGACAAATGTTTGCGAGATGAGCATAATTATGTGTTCTGTGTCTGGGTGTAATTTATCTACAATATGTACGTATTTAGAAGTATATTAGTATGAATATCAGTTATCTAGGTTCGTTTTCGCTTTCATCGCACCTAGCTGGCCTAGACCCGCCATGCGAGATCGGTTGGTCTCTCCTCCCGGTAAGCGAGTAGGAACTGCCACTAATAATAGCGGTCCGGACCGATTTCGGCCACGGCGGCCAGTGTAACTATGACACCAGCCAGCTACGCAGGACATTATTATAGTGCACAAGCGTGTGCGCAAACACAGGTGCACTCTCTGTAGTTCCTTTTACTCTCATAGCCCGATGGGGCGGTAATCCGACACGACCGGAGAGAGATTAGGCGCAGGACCCACATTTTTACGTGCCTTCCGAAACACAGGACGCTGTGATATTTAATTCTTAAAGCGCACACAACATTCGAAAAGTCGGTGCGCGCCGTCGGGGATCGAACTCAAGACCTCTGACTTAGCAGTCCTGCGGTCTTGCCACTAAGTTATCACAGTTTCCACTACACGTTAATGACGGGCGTCGGACTCCCCCAGTCCTCAGTCTGTCGGCCTCTGGTTATGGAGGTAGCGGATCGGTCTCGGCCTGCCTCCTCCTCCGGCCAGCGCGCCGTTGGCGGGACGGGAGAAGGCTCAGTGCCTCCCTCTCCCGTTCGGCCGTCTCCTTTGCAAAGATTACTTCCTCACAGAAAGAGACGACCCCGTCCCAAGACTCCCTACTATCGACCATGGCTTTGATCACGGCCAAGTGAGAAAACGCTTGCGAAAATCGAAACATACAAACATAAATTCGCATTTTTAATACAACTTAGTGGTGTTAATGGTTTTCTAATAAAATGCTGTATACCTAGGTATTAGATGTAATATTGACTTAGTACTTAAGTATCTGTATTGACAAAGGATAAAAGGAAAAAAAGAGGTTTATTGATTTTCCTTTAAGATCCGTATGGGTATTAGTTATCAAATAGTAGCTTGTCTGTCTGTCCCTATGTATGCTTAGATCTTTAAAACTACACAAATAATTTGACCGCGGTTTTTTATAGATGGAATATTCCAAGAAGATGGATGCACCTGTGCGAGGCTAGGGCGAGTTTCCAGTCTCTTATATTTTGGATTTGAATTTAAACTATCACAAGTTTAATTAAACTCTTTTTCCATCTTCTTTTTTTTTAAACTACTCCCGAACTAAGGAATTTAATCCTTGTATCGCGGGGGGTTTCACAGACTTTCAATTCACATGCACAAAGACACCCAGGCTCAGTACAAGCCTTTATAGATTGCATAATTTTTTGTCCTAGGCGGGGATCGAGCCCGCGACACATTATGTACATTTGTAATTGGTGTGGTGACCTATACCACTCGGCTATCCGTGCAGTCAACTCGGTTTAACGATTTAGGAGTGAGGCGTTGCTATAAGACAGAAGTTTCTTCAAACTTCTTAGTTCAATAGTCAATTGAAGTATAATAATGATAAAATAATAATATGCAGCCAATTAATGCCCAACGTCTAGGCATAGGCCTCTTCCCTTGATCACCACGGTAACTCACAAAAAATCGCTAAAATGTCATAGTTGTAATAACCTGCAAGGACAAATCGCCGAATCGAACCTACAACCTCGCTAACCATAAAAATCCATACATAGAACCGCAAAGCCATTAGGTACATATTATGGCATAATTAGGTATTTTTTAATATTATGAAATTAACACATAAAAATCAAAATCATGTCTTAATAATCAGATTTGTAATTAAAATAATAATCCTAGATAAAATAAATATATTTCAATCTTAAAATATGTCATTGACGTGCGAAAAACGAATAAAAATAAAAGCTTTTTTACCTGACTATTTTAAAAAATGATTGTTTTGGGCAAAAGTTCTGGAAATGAAATATTAATTAAATAAATAAATGTATTAGCTTTTTCTTTTATTGTCGTGAGATTATCCTCGAAACATGTATTTAATTACGTTGTTAGGTAATAAATTAATTTAAAAGAAAAGGAATACGTAGATTTTTATTACACCTAGGTAAAAAGCTCTTGCGTCAGGACAAAAACGTAGACTAATTACTGAATAATTAAGAATAAAATTAGGGTCTTTTTCTTTTTCATTAAAAGGATTCCCGTAATAAGAAGTTTAATCTTTGTATTTTTCAAATTACAACGGTCAAAGGCACTCAGACTTATAAAAAGCATTTGTGGATCGCAAAAATTCTTGTCCTACGCGGGGATCGAACCCGCGACACGTCGCTTACAGTAGTAATTGACGTGGTGACCTATACCACTCGGCTATCCGTGCTGTCTTTTCTATAAAGGTTGAAAATCGCTCATTTTATGGATGTTTGATTATACATATATTTATTCCTTAGCTATTAAAAATCAGGGTGCTGGAGTCAATTTAATCGCTTAGGAACTTTTGGCTGCAGGGTATTTTCTTCATTGTAACGTTACCAAACATCTAAACAAAAATGTATTCAATTACTCTAAGGCCTGGAGACGACTGGACCAATTTTGGTAAGTTTTAGTATAAATAAAGTTAGCTAAGACTGCTGACACCCTGGATATCCACACAGGCTCTTTACCCAATGCGATGTAAAGAGGGTACCTAATGTATTTGTTGCTCCAAGCTCCAACCGTAATACGCGCGGGCCAAACCGAAGGAAAAGACTTATATACCTTCTAAGAAATAAATTGAATTGTTAATTATTAATTGTAAAATGAATCTTGTAACTTGTAAGAACAGAATACATTTTACTCGTTTCGAGATATAGAGCGCATAGACACAGCATAGACAATAGGATATTGACTGCACGGATAACAGAGTGTTATTATCTATAAGGTCACCACGCCAATTCCGCGCCACAGGATCCCCGCGTAGGACAAGGATTTTTGCGAACCACAAATGCTTGTTCTGAGTCTGGGTGTCTCTGTGCATGTGAATTGAATGTCTGTGAAACCCCCCGCAATACAAGGAATAGAATCTATAGAGCGGGAGTCGTTTTAAAAAAAATATTTTTTAAATATGATATCACTACACCATTATTTAAATAAATCAAAATAAAATGAAGCGTCAAAAATATTACAATCTATTAACTTACACTAGAATTTTACAGAAAAAAATATTTGTACTTACCATTCATCTACATTTTAGCTTACCCATCGGTTTCTAAACCTCACCACGGGCTGCTTAACCACATAACATTTGACCTCATTCGGGAATCACACCATTTTTAACCTTGAGTGCTTGCTAACTTAACTATTAAAGATATACCAAGCAATTTGTTTTTTTTTTTCGCCAATCATCGCAACTTGTACAGTTGTGAGCAAAGGTATTAGTGTTCAATATAAAAAGAATAGTAAGACAATAATTTTGCTAGTAACCATAATTAGATTTATTTTTTGTTTTTCATGTCAACGTTTTTAATGTTTTGTTCATAATGCAAATTTTTGGTTATTTATTATTTTAAATGGAAGAAAAAAAGGTGTTGCGCCGACCCCAAGTAAAATGGGATATGGACAGGAAGATGATGACGATGATTTACATAGGTATTTGATTATTTACCAGTGAATGACTGACTTTAGAGTACAGCCTTTTTATGGACGAGACACTAATAAAAAAAAATTATGAGAAATTAGATCAATCTCACCGCAAAACAAATACTATTATAACCCACTGGAATTGCTTATAAAATATCTGTATCTGTAATAAAATACATATTTTATTTACTTAAACACGACAGTTATGTTCGAAAAAAAGTGTTGAAGCATGCATTATTTCACGGAAATGCCAGACAAAACTTTCACATTTGCATATTATTTTATTTCCTTCTGATTAAGGCAGGCACTAACAATAACATAGTCACGTAAACTGTTTTATCTTTATAAAAACTTTGCTTAGTAAGTAGGTAACTACTTTGTTTGTCGAAGACTATTTTAGTTGTCTTTAAGCACTTTTGCGCTTGCCTGTACCTCCCCACTTTCGCCGCAGTGGGGACACACAGCTGAATTACTTCGCCATAACCAACCGCTTTTCCATTCATACTGACCGAGGCTGCCAAACACAATACCTGTGTCTGTCCTAAATTAAAAAAGTAATTTAAAAACCCGCGAATCTGACAGGCTATGCTATAGACAATTTTCAAACTTTAATTTGACATTTTTGTTTTTTTTTTGCTTTATTTTTTTATATTTACTTTTTAATTTTTATTTTTATTTTGGCTATAGCACAGCCCGGTAAGGATTCCATCTTACAACCTAAAAAGTTACTCTTTGCATAATACAACGGCCAGTTGTGCCGACGGCAATTTTTATGTAATACAATGTAAGACAGTTACATAACTATCATTTTGGCCTCATATTTTGGTAGTTGCAATAGTCGTTCATTTGCCATGGATTAAACTGCCCGCGCTCACCTAAAGACAGTGTCCCAATTTCTGTAATTAAAAAAAAGTGTTGTTCTGTGTTCAAATAGTGAAGTGTAAGGACTTGAGTGATCAAGTAAGTTTTTTTTATATTTATTTTTTAAATTTCGTCATTGATGCTTTGTTTTTACATCCAGTGGCGTTTGTGAAAGTTTTTTTGTATGTCCGCAGAACTATGTTATCCGTTTTTTTTTTACGTATGTAATGTATGGTTGATCCAACTTAAAGTTGCCCAATTTTCGTGCTATTAGATAATTCGTTGCGAAGTTTAGCCTACTTTTTTTAAATATCACTCTTGATTTCGGCTCGCTGTAAGTATTAGATGTTGGGCGTCATTTTGTAATAATTAAAATTAGTATGTTAATGTAATTTTTTATTCATATTATGTTTTATTTACGTAACGTTTCGGCGTTTCACCTACTGACCTACTTGTTATGTATCTTGATTATTCGCTTATAAAGGGTTTTAGCGGTAACTTAGCAACGACATACATACCTAATAACCAACAAGTACAATTAAAAGAGTTCGAAAAAAAAAAAACAATATTAAAAAAATATATAAACGTCAAAAAGTAGGTCATTGAACTTTTAATCGAGATTTTTGACAGTTGTAAGTGTTACAACATCGAAGTTTGTTAATTTCTTGATTATATAGTCCATATGTTCACGGTTTACACTTAAGGGTGTTGGCAGTAAGCCAACATTCTCTTAACTTGCGATCTAGAAACCGCGCGTTGATATCTTCGGTATTCAGAACGAACGCGACGTATTTTATTGTTGTTTCTATACAATTGACTAGTTAAAACATGATTTTGATAAATTAGGTGACTGTAAGCTGACAAAACATAGTTAAGGAAAAGACTAGACAGGCCCAATGGTGGACAAAATTGTATAAAAACTCATTTACTTCTACATTTTTTACCGCCAAAACTTAACTTATTGTTTGCACGGATAGCCGAGAGGTATAGGTCACCACGCCAATGACCATTTTTTGTTTCGTGTCACGGGATCGATTCCCGCGTACGACAAGTATTTGTGTGATCTGCAAATGCTTATTGTAAGTTTGGGTGTGTGATTTGAATGTTTATGAAACGCAACAAAGATTAAATTCCTTAGTGCGGGAGAAGTTTTAAAAAATACACTCCCGGCATTTTTTCCCGTCATCTCTTAATAGAAAACAGAGGGTGCCAACTTTCAAATAATAAAATTTAAATAATAATCAATATAAGTATGTATGTAAGCAGATATAATAGAATCTTTTATTATATTATTTATTTACATATTCAAGTATTACACTTGTAATGCTTACTTAAGTACATTATTATTCAAAATTAATCATTTTAACAATATGACAGTTAATGTATTTTATTTGACAGTCGCTATTATACATACAAGTGGACAATTCTGACGCGCAGTCTTACTATGGGGAACAGTGTTACCCAGTAACATGGGTTGTGGAGGTCAGATAGACAGTCGCTCTGTGACATACGGTGTTCAGCTGTCGGTGACACTGGAAACCGACACCAATATAGACAAAATATTCTATAGATTTATGTAAATTTGATCCTACTAATACTATAAATGGGTATATTTGTAAGTATAGAGAGATGTTTGTTACTCTGCTGATGATGATGTTTGTTTCACGCTTAAACGGCTGGATCAATTTTGATGAAATTCGGTATGGAGTTAGCTGTCAGTGCTGTTACTTTGAATTAGCACACGGCCTACGGGCTTTTTAACCTAATGCGTCTGAGGGGGTATAGATTTTGCAGATACAAGCGATATTTAGGCGGACAAAGTAGCAGGTCATAGATAGTGTATTATTACAGTACTAGTCTGATGATGGAGCCAGAAGGTGGGCATAGGAACTCAGTAACGATTTCATCTAATCCCGTCGTGTTTGGGCTTGTTATGTTTGTCTTCACGAGTACTTTACATCTAGCTGATATACAAGCTACATTATCAACAAAAACTTTATATTAAAGTAAAGGATTGAGCATGGATCACCACGTTAGCTTTCAGCGGACGATTCCAGATTCCAATACTTGGAATCCAGGTTTTCTCACGATATTTTCCTTCACCGTTTGTCAGAATAGTTAAGAAAGTACATAGGTATGTTTTTGTAACAATTGCCATATTTAATTATGCCAGTATCCAGTGCGTATCGTAATTATTAGATAATTACATACATAAACAGAAGTTAAGTATAATTAAGTGAAAAATATATGATGTTAAGCAATGTTATGACTTGTTAACATAATAATATTTACTTGTTAAAGTAGGATAATTGTTAGGCTTTGGAAAATCAGATCATAAATCTCCTAGACCATACTTATACCATCATAATATTGGAATAGAAAACGAACAGTAAATTTCAAAAGTATGGGAATGACATTCCTTTTCGACAAGTGTGTGTGACTGTGACTTGTCAGTTCAATATACTTAACAACATTAACACAATGCCATCTCGTCTCAGATTAGGTATACGATAGTAACTTGTTTTATGAGTACTGTACAACTGATAAACAAACATATATATTTCTAAATTCATAGGTATATATTATAGACAAGTTACATCCAGTTTTCATATATGACGGTTTTAGTTCCGATTTAGGCACGTGACAAAAGGTTCTTCAAGTAGCACTATAAATAACAATGTAAATGGCTTAAGTACAACCTGCACGGATAACCGAGTGGTATAGGTCACCGCGCCAATTACCACAGTGGACGATGTGTCGCGGGTTCGATCCCCGCGTAGGACAAGAATTTGTGCGTTCCAAAAATGCTTGTTCTGAGTCTGGGTGTCTCTGTGCATGCGAATTGAATGTCTGTGAAACCCCCCGCGAAACAAGGATTAAATTCTTTAGTATGGGAGTCATTTAAAAAAATAACAAAGAAGGGAAGTCTATTAAAACCTCATTTCAGTTTTCCTACCCCTGTTATCCACAAGTGTGACGCTGTGATGTTATGTTACATAAGTATTACATATGTTATTATAGTTAATTAGAGGCAGAACCGTAAAGATGTATGATATATAAACAATATTATGACAGACCTGTTGGTCTAGTGGCTTAGACTGCTATACCGGAGGTCGTTGGTTCGATTCCCACTCGGGGATTGATACTAAATGTTTGTGTGATGAGCACGACCTGTCCTGTGTCTGGGTGTAATTTATCTGTAGTATGTATGTATTCAGAAATATAATATAAATATGTTTATCAATTGTCCAGTACTCATAACGTAAGGTACTCTCGTATACTCAGTTTGAGTCTAGATGGCGTTCAGAATCGAACTGTTCGGCCGCTAACTGGCCGAACAGTTCGATTCTGAACTCATCATAATTATGAATAAGGACATACATATACAATTTCAGTCTTTACTTCTTATCTCTTAGTAAAAAACACTCACCCATCATTTTCCAAACCTAGCTAAACGTTGCTTAACCTTTACACATTTAAACCTAAATAGCGTATAAGTGTGATATACAACTGTCAAAACCTCTTTACCTACTGGGTTTCCCACAAGATCAGTGGACCATCTTCAAGCAATTTTCGACCTTATGCCTTTGAGTTAGAGTTCAGCTGTTTGTCATAGTATGATTACGACACTTAAACCTTGAGCGGTGGACAGAGAAAGTTTATTGCCTCACTGATGGGCATCCGTTAAATGATATGAGAAATGATGAAGAATTGAATCTATAGTTCTTTGCTAATATTTTAAAGGATGAGTTTATTTATTTTTATGCGCTAAACTCGCGTTGTAGATAGTTCTTTTATCAGGGAAGGCTATTGAAAACTTGTAGGAGCAAAAAATATCGTGAGGCAAAGTTAGTGCAATATAACATTTCATGTTAAAATTAAAAACATTTATAAGCGGGTAAATGTATAACTCTCCTTGCGTCATGCAGTTGGGTAAATACTAGCTAAATTCTAAGGATTTTTCTAACGATTCTAGCAGTTTTTTGATATTTAAAAAAAACTTATTATTAAAGGTATGTAATTTATTAAATTACAAAGGTAATTTATGTAATAAAAAAAAAGAACCTGTAACTAACTGAACCACCCAAAAAAAATCCCGATATATTTTACACTTTTTAACCAACCCCAAAAAAAAGGAGTAGGTTTCTCAATTCATCCGTCTTTATGCTTGTGTTTATTAACAAACAGACACTTCAATTCCATTAATTTATTACCATAGCTCAGTTAATCTCAAGTTTAGGTCGTCATCATCTTCCTGTCCTTATCGCATTTTACTTGTTTTCTTTCTTCCATTCTCCCCTATCGGACGTCACACTATCATTTACTCCTTTTTCGTTCATATCATCTCAAGTTTAAGTACTTAACCGTAAAAGTTACAAAAACAAAGATCGGCATTCTTTCACGTAACGATTCGCAACCGCGACACGGAACATTTTGACACTAAAGCGATGTAATGTCAAAACATCTGACGATGACTGGCGTGTTGGTCTAGTGGTTAGTGGCCCTGACTGCTATACCGGCGGTTGTGGGTTCGATTCCCACCCAGGACAAATTGGACACCCAGGACATGTTCTGTGTCTGGGTGTAATTTATCTATTATATGTATGTATTTAGAAATTAATAAGTATGTTTATCAGTTGTGTAGAATTAATAACACAAGCCACTTTAGTATGCTTAATTTGAGACTAGATGTGCGAATGTGGTGGAATTTTATCAAAAAGGTGTCAAAAGTCATGTAAAGTGTGGTCAGTAATGTTTTAGAAAATATTTTTGGGTCTAACCTACTTGATTTTTATAAGTATAAATCCTACTAATATTATTAATGCGAAAGTTTGTAAGTGTGAATGGATGTTTGTTACTCTTTCACGGGCTCGGTCAATTTTTAAGAAATTTTATAATTATGGAGTTGGCTGACACCTTAGAATAACATGGTTACTTTTTACCCAACTGTGTAAAAGGAGGTTAAATGTTTTGTAGCTATAGACCAACATCCACGTGGGCGAAACCGCAGAAAAAAGGCTAATAATCAAATATTTTTTTTATCGTTAAAACTTTATCCTTTTGCAGTGTAAACGAAAATTCATTTATTAACATTTCATGCTGAATTTTAATAACCAAAGATAAGACAAAAAATGCGATAAATTATTACAAAAAAAGATTTCAAAAATCGTCAATAAAAATTAAAAAAAATCAATATATGTATATGTTACAGTCATAGTGATTAATGAGCGATTATACATAATGACTAGTCATTATGGATAATAGCTAAATTCACTAGACAGTGTAATAAATTAATCACAGTTATCTAGTTATTATTCATAATATCGTGTCAAAGTTAGCCAAAGTAATAATACGGTCTTTATCTTAGGTTCACCCTTGTTTGATCGAACAACGGTTTGATATAATATTACTCAATCGAACAACGTTTAAGAAATATCATCACTTTGTATAATGTCGTTTGACATAATTTTCAGTTCGTCGAATATTTATTTGCTATATCAACATTTGCGCTAATGATCAAAAGGTATAATTGTTCATTTGATATCCACACTCCTGCCTAAAAAAAAACCTAACCTAACCTAAATTAGGTGAGGTTAGGTTTTTTTTTTTTATTTGTTAAAATCTATGTTTATTGAGGTGAAATAATATCTTATGTTATTTTAATTGTTAAAATAATCTTTCTGATATGCATGCTTAAGGAAAATTGAAATACAAATTTATTCTTAAACGAATATCCACTTGCTTTATCACTTTATCCAATTCTTTGAAGATATTATGTATAATAGCTAGTTAATGTGATTAATTTTGTGTGAATTATCACTTTATCCAAATTGAGTAGATATTATTCATAATAGCTAGACAGTATACATAATATCTAGATTAATCACTTTGGCTGTAACATATATACAACGACGACCAACGAAATATTCGAGTGTACCGGCCCGGAATCGAACCGGCGACCCATTTCTCTAACCTTGTATGGCGGGCACGCAACCCGCATAACTGATGAGACGTAAGTATGCGCTCTTGTGCAAACTAACACTACAGAGATTCTTGATATATATAATATTGATAATACTAGCACAATACTAGTCTAGCCATCGGTTATTATACAAGAAAATATGGATGAATGTAAAATAACTGAATAATACTGTGACGTCTGATAGGGGAAAATGGAAGAAAAAAACGTGTTGCGCCGACCCCAAGTAAAATGGGATAAGGGCAGGGAGATGATGATGATAATTACAAGGTTTCGCTTGCATGTTGATTACAGGTGCAAAAATGTCCATGCTAAACGTCACCCCGCTTTTGATATAGCCGGGCAAAAAGCTATCTATGTGTCAGATAACGGTATACCAAATTTTATAAATATCGGTTTAGCGAAGTGTGCTTAGCAGTTACAAATCGCCTTTTTAATATGATTTCATAATTATTATAAAACAAAGTCTGTCTGTCTGATTATTCGAGATAAACTCAAAAACTACGTCATCAATTTTCATGCTGTTTTCACCAATGTATAGAGTGGTTATCGAGGAAGGTTTTAGTACGTAATTTGTTCAGTTTTTGTTAATTCGTTTGATCGAAAAATAACGATTGTTGTTGGAAAAAATAAATATTATTCTTTTTCAATATACATAGATGAATTGGGTACCTAATGTCAGAGGTCAGAAGAGGGTAATGTGTTTACGGCTATAACCGACATTCGCGTAATGTTTAATCTATGCCATACAAAACCATTTGTTTGCGGGAACGGGAACATACTTTTGTTACAATAAAATAATATGTTTTAAAATAGTAGTGCGGACACTTCTTTAACCACAAAAACAAAGGACTTAATTAAAAATTTACCTAACCTTTACGAACATAATGAGTTAATACAGAGTTCGCATTAACAAATACCTCTCTCTTTTAACTGCCGAAATAACGCATATTTTTTTGGTTCAAGTTCAAAGCGTGTGTTGTGTAAGTCGGGTTTCACTGGTGGTCAGTTATGTAAGACTTGCAATCATGATACTATACAGATAGAGTGACATTGACGGCGTTTTTATTGCAAAGGCGTAAGGTGCATATTTGTGTGACATTTTAATGAGGTTTAAGGGAAAAAATTGTAGAACTAAAGTCATATGAATAAGAAGGAAAATTAGGTATATTGTGTAGTGTTTAGTTTTTACTAATCGGAAAGATGGCGAAGGTGCGATGTTCTAGTCAGATAAGTAGGGCACGCGCTTGCGAGGGATAGAAAAATTAGGCCTTTGCCCAGCAGTGGGCAAAGGTCTTCTTAGACAGGCTACATAAAAATCGGGAAGAGAGGAGATTCACAATTCGAACGTATTTTCTTATGTTTTTTTACCGTATCTGTTTTTACAGTAGCACAGATTTTGTTAGTTATTAAATTGGTTCATTTAGGTTAATTTTAATAATAAAGTAGCGGATCCATAATATTTTAGATTAAAGTTATCTGCTTGTTGGACCTATGTCCCCGTGTAAGCCTCTAAAAGGGACCCGGTTTCTTTCCTTAAAGTTATCCCGTGAATAAAAAGAGATACAAATAATAATTTGAAAGGTACTGATCGTCTTGTGGTTCTATGTAAATTTGAGCGAGATCTGACAAATTGTTTTTAATTTCATTTACTACTAGAGGCCACTTTATTTTCGTTTACAAGAAGCTAGATATAAACCATAGAATATTCATTATTCCCGTGCCCTTATCCCAATCATTATTTGAAGTCGGCGTAGCATGTCTTCTTCCACACGCTCCTATCTGACGTCATCTCGCAAGCAACACTCTTCGCAGCCATATCATCTTTCACACAATCCATGCATCGTTTCTTTGGTCGTCCTTTTCTCCTATATCTACATTATTATTAGCTAAATTTTTCATTTAAAATATTTCACGAAGCGATGTGGTATGCATTGTTTACTTATAATAATAATAATGACTTTGAAATTACTACCGCATTTTTCTGTAGAGTCAGCGTCCTACTTCACAAAGTCTACATGCGCAAATGGTATTATTTTGACATTTGTCACGATTTCCGCACAAAACAAAACAATTATAATGTTTGTGTTATTTATGAAACCTATTTTAATGAATTTAGATAGAGGAGGAGGAATTTGAGGATTTGATTTACAAAACTGAAACTGTGTGCATATTACAATGATAATTGTTCCTTAACTTTCCCACAACGGCATCTAGTCTCAAATTAATTATACGAGAGTATTGTGTTATGAGTACTAGACAACTTATAAAAAAACTCACACATTTCTATATACATATATTACACCCAGGCACAGAATAAATGATCGTGCCTATCACACAAACATTTGTGTGTTGTGTTTGTTGTCAGTGGGAATCGAACCCACGAACTCCGTTAAAGAAGTCAAGGCCACTAACCACTAGCCAAACAGGCCCGTCAAATAAAAATGCAATTTTTAAAGAATTCTGTTAAATATTTAGATAAAAGCAACTGTCATACGTTGATCTGTCCGTCAGACAGATTTCCATAAAACATTGAATACGTATTTTTCTTTTATCAAATCAATAAAAAAAACGAAGATATAACGCATCAAAGATGGTGAATCGTAAGGTTAAAAGTGTACTGAGACTTGAGATTTCAACTTACTAGGTATAACGTATTATTTTATATTTACATATTTTTTAAAACATATTTATCTATTTTTTTTAATCTATTTTGCGACTAATTAGTTTTGTATTAAAAAACAAAATTAGTTATACTGAAATATTAATTGAAATCTTCTCTTTAGTCATGGGATCAAATTAACCAAATACAGAGACTAAGACTTTACAAATTCGTTCAAATCACTACAAGGTTACTTAAACATTAAGTCCATGTATCTATTTCTCTCCGACAGTCTTTATAATACACATATAATATAGCATAAGCTTCAATTTAGTGATGGCACATACTTATACCAACTTCCGCGCGTCGTTCCTGCTCATTCTTTACGTAACTCTACGTAAGGCTTGCAAGGTTTATTATGTAAAACATATAAATATACTTTATACATTCTAAAGGGTAAGCAGAAGATGTAATGTGGGCTGTACGTCTCCCACTGGTAGGCAAAAGACTTCTCATGTGGAAATAATCAAAACGTTTTTATTTCCAGTAGATCTAAGCGCTTTAGAAACGCTACAATTACTAGTTACTGACTCTAGTTGTGCGGTTCTAAAATGTAATTTCTATGGAGAAGAACCGGCAAGAAACTCTATAAGTTACTCTTTTAAATTAAAGCGATTAATCGTTCTCTGGTTTTTATACTGTACGAATTTAAATTAAAAGAAATCGTCTGTTTTATATGAATATGTGATGAGGAGGGATGAGACTCATGTGACTAAGAGAGTGATGAGTGTCAATTTTGATGGATGGAGAGTAAGGAGCGGGCCAAAGAAAAGATGGATGGATTGTCTAAAGAATGATATGAATGTAAAATGATTAAATGATTATGTGACGTCTGATAGGGGAGAATAAAAGAAAAAAACGTGTTTCGCCGATCCCAAGTAAAGCACTAAAATGGTATAAGGCAAGAAGATGATGATATGGTACTTAGTATGTATTTAATGTTAAGTATTTATTTCTTTTTAATGGTCATATTTATTATTTAAGAACTAGCTGTGCTCACGACTTAATCCGCCTGGAATAGTCTCTTAAAATAGTTATTCCAGATCATATACACCGGTATCTAAATATACTTTACGTAACTTTAAACATAATTTGGCATTTGACATAAAACAAACACTAAATATTAAGTAACTTAATGATTCTTTTTGTCAAAACGCACCCAAAGCGGATTATTAATTCTAAGATTAGCGTGCACTAACATACAGAATAACAAATTACGTATTGGGGTTCAGCATCGATATAATAAAAACCCTGCATTTTTATTTTCAATGTATAGAAATCACGTTTCTAAAATTGTATATGACGATAGTAACATTCTTAAACGTCTGTTTGTCTCTTAACATTCCACTTGAGAATGACAAAGACTGTATGTTTTTTTTTTCTTGACTTAAAGGTGACTTTCAGCTTATTTCATTGTCTAATACAACCTTTTGACGGGCCTTTTGGTCTAGTGATTAGTGGCCCTGACTGCTATACTAGAGGTCGTGGGTTCGATTCCTTCCCTTACTTCTTACCACTAGGCTATCACAGCTCCAACTCTACTGCATTGCTGTCAATACCGATTGGCGACGACTTACATTCGACCCACGTAATGTATGGCCACCATACAGACCCACTGACCTCACGATAGTGTTATATAACGTTATATAACAAGATCAAATATTTGTAAGACCACAACGACCTGTTTTATCGCTTAGCAAACGTCAGGTGTGGGCCAAAATTGATTGGGATTTCTTCACTATTATGTTTAGAGAATGTGACATTTTAAAAAGGCAAACAACACGCTTATTCGTTCAATCGTTTGAATAATTTATTTGAACCCGTGTGGTGGCAGAAGCGATGTATCTATAAAATATAAAGGAATTTAATCCTTGTGTCGCGGGGGGTTTCACAGACATTTAATTCACATGTAGAAAGACATCCAGACACAGAACAATAATTCGTGGAGCTCAAAAATTCTTGTCCTACGCGACGTGTCGCGGGTTCGATCCCTGCGATCGAACCCGCGACACGTCGCGTACAGTAAGTAATAAGATAGTTATAATAAAACGGTCTTATTATTTACCTAGTAGAGTAATGATAGCCTAGTGATATGACGATTAGACTGCCAAGTCATTGCTTATGGGTTTAAATCCCGACATCCACCAATGTCTTTTCAAAGTACAAAGTAATTATAACTTATTAAAAAAGGTGAAGTAAAATATCGTGAGGAAACCAGCACACCTGAGAAACATACTTACCTAAATATTTTTTTAAACATACATTTTATAGACAGAATTACAACCAGACACAAGAACAAACGATCGTGCACATCACACAAACATTTGTCCTGGGTGGGAATCAAACCCACGACCTAAGGTATAGCAGTCAGGGCCAATAACCACTAGACCAACATGCGTATATTTACATAATAATCTATATCTACATGTAATAAACAATCTATTGATCATTAGATCAGTAGGTTCCAAATATAACATTAAAAAGTCAAGTACCTCTCAATTTCTTCTCAAGCGTGAACTACTCAAGGACTAAAACGGTATCAAAATTAGGCTAGCCGTTACAAGACAAGCATATTACCATATATCAATACTGTATGCATATTTGCATGTTTAGTAGATATATTTGCATATTTGTAACACAGTTATTATTCGTTTGAATGGTATTGCAAATGTTTTGTTAACTGTATCTGCACATGAGAATTTTGTGTTTGATTGCCCTTTATAAATATTGATTGCAGTCGAGTTTGGTTTTGAATATATACACATGGTTTGTACTTTTTCAATCACTAGTTTTTCGCGAGTCGGCTTGTGTGTATGTAAGTTTTGGCGGTGGCAAGTTTACATCATTTTTTGTTATTAAAAAGTTGTCGTGGTCTTCCGGTTCTATGTATGGAATTATGTGCACGAGGTGCAAGTTCGATCCCCAGCGCAGGCAGGTACTAGTGTGAGTTTTTCAAGTTAATTGTATTTGCTTAATTATTCTGAGACACTACTGACAAACGGTAACGGAAAACATCGTGAGGTAACCTGGATTCTAGTTATTGGAATCTGAAGTCACTAATCCGCAGTGAGCTAGCGTGGTGATCAATGCTCAAACATTCTCTATATGGGAAGAAGGCTGTGTCTAACAGTATGATATTGTGTATAGGCTGTTTTATTTTTAATTATAAAACTAAACTCAGGACAAATTGTATTCAAATTCAGTCTGAGTACATATCAGAAAATAAACGTAATTTTAAAGACAAGCGATTTTAAATTTTATTATAATCAGTGAAAAGTACATAATAGTAGATTACTTTTAAAATTCAGGTAAATTTATTCATGGCTCATCTAAAAAAATAACCCTCCCAAAACAATGATTTAACTCACTTTGAAAGTTTAATGTATTTTAGCACTATCGACCCGCTCAGGCTTCGCATGGGTACAATACTGATTTAACATTCATATAAACTTCTTGAATTATTAATCCCCGGTTTCTGGAAGGCTGAACAAGTGAATCTACTGTCAAATCAACAGATCGCGACTGTGATTGGTTGACCATAAAACTGACATCCAATCACAGAGATTTGACAGGTGATTAACAATTTTTTGTGTTGATCAGCGTTTAAGAAACCAGGGATCTATCTATTAAAAGCCACCGCATCATATTCCATGGCTTAGTTTTAAAGATCTAAGGACGGACAGACGCGGAAAGCGACTTAGTTTTTTACAATGACGATTTCTAACAAAACCTTTCTCTTTGTTACAGAAAAAATGAAATACTGATACATCACACCCTCCTCTAACGCAGTCGGTTAAAAACCAAGATGGCGACTCAAGAAATCAACGTAACTAACCTCTTAAACAGCTGTGCCAAAAGTGATATGGTCAACTACTGTGATAAGTGCATTGAGAGTGTCGACGAAAACATGAACAATGAAGTTAGGAATATGACTGAAATACAAAGGTTTTATGATGGAAAGAATGTGCTGATCACTGGGGCTACAGGTAAGAGCAAACAGTTATTTTTTCTCTCTTCATTATACAGACTGGTCATATAGATTTTTTCAACATTGTCACAACGCCATCTAGTGTCAAATTAAGCATACTAAAGTAGCTTGTGTTAGGAGTACTAGACAACTAATTAACATACATAAATATTTCTAAATACTCTCAGACACAGATAAATTACACTTGAATACGGAAATGGTAATCGTTCTCATCACAAAAACATTTGTCCTGGGTGGGAATCGAACCCAGGACCAGGCCAGTCCATATATTTCTTTTACAGAACCTTAAAAACATCTTTTTGACAACCTCGATAAACGAACTTAACCTTTATGACCGATACTTAAAGACACGCCCACATAATTATGTATTAATAAATAAACCGCACAAGATTGAATACGCTATTCTTATGAGACCTTCAGCCGAAGATACATTTTGGCACTTAATATGGGAATACAGGAAATATAAACATAACTCATCTCATTAAATATTTAAGGTATTTTTTTTTATCTCCTTAAGTTCACGGGATAACTTCAAGGGTAGAAACTCGGTCGTTTTTAAAGGCTTACACGGGGACACAGGTCTAACATGCAGAGGCCTTGTTGAGAACTTTAATCTAAAATGTGATGGGATCTACCAAGGGCCATCCACCCCTGCTCTATGGAAGAACAGATGTAGACGGCCCAAAGTAGTTACAAGATCGTCGCGGTCGTAGACTTACCGATCCGGTTTTGTTTACAACTAGCTGCCCTCCGCGGCGTTACTCGAAGAAAAAAGTAGCCTATAGTTAATAATGTATATTTTAATTGCTTTTCTTTTAATTTTTCAGGTTTTCTCGGCAAAATATTGGTGGAGAAACTATTAAGGAGTTGCCCAGGCGTGGAGAACTTATACTTGTTGGTCCGGCAGAAGAGAGGGAAGGATATCTACTCGAGAATCGAAGAAATATTTGATGATCCCGTGAGTATGATACTGAATGTCTATCACTGTATAGGATAAAACATAGTCGCTGTCTGTTTGTCTGTCCGGGATAAACTCAAAAACTACTACACTAATTTTCATGCCGTTTGGACTAATGTATAGAATGGTTCTAGTGGAAGGTTTTAGTAAATAATTTGTTAAGTTGTTGTTTATATTGACTAAAATATAACGATAGTTGTTGAAAATGTTTTTAGGAATTTTCCTTTAAGACTATAACTTTCGAAGATATAGATTTTACCCTAGTAAAGTCTATAACTACCTACGAAATAAAAACCTTTTGATTTTGAACTCTTATCAATCTATTAAATATCAAAGCATACAGATAGACAGAGGGAAGTGACTTAGTTGTACTCTATGCATTAATTGAACTACTAAATTCAATACAAATAACAATCATTGCCCGCTCACCTATAATTACAATAAATTTTAATAATAAAGCTTGTACACTATAAATATTCATTTAATTCATAAATGACGCAGCTCAAGTTTGAACCTATAACCTTGCATATATGAATTCGGTCATTCAAACCACTAGGCCAGACGGAGTTATAAATAGCTTGTCTTTAGGTCATGGTGCATCCTCAATATTGACCGAGCATCGAACTTGTGACCTTTACATACAGTAATCAATCTCTCTATATATTAAATTCCTGTGTCACAATGTTCGTTCCCGTGCTCCTCCGAAACGGCTTGACCGATTCTCTTGAAGTTTTTTTTGAAGCTGAAGCTCTGATAGCCTAGTGGTAAGACCGTAAGACTGCTAAGTCACGGGTCTCGAGTTTCGATCCCCACGGGGCGCACCGACTTTTCGAATGTTGTGTGCGTTTTTAAAATAAATATCGCAGTTTCCGTGTTTCGAAAAAACACGTAAAAATGTGAGTCCTGGGCATGATCTCTCTCTGCTCGTGTCGAATTGCCGTCCCATCGGACTTTAAGAGTGAAGGAACAGAGAGTGCACCTGTGTTTGCGCACACGCTTTTGCACTATAATATGTCCCGCATAGCTGGCTGGTGTCATAGTGACAGATATTACCTAAGAATCTCCTATTTTCGAGTAGGTTTAAAGATTTTTTTAACCATATTTTATAACCACAACCCTCGTTTAAAGGTCGGCAGATTCCGAGGTTGAATACTTAAACCATATTTGGTAACTAAGAGGTTAAATTATTATGTTAACTGCAGTTTACGATCGGAAGTATATATTTGGAAGTTCTCTTGAGGGTAGAGCAGTAATTTTGGAGTCTACCTTGGTTTAGACTGGGGTACTTACTACTTGATTTATAAGGGGTTAAAGGTTATGGGTTCCAAAAACATGACTTCTTAAAAATACTTTGTGTTATGCACAAAAGTAGCATTTAAAATGTCATGGAGCTTTTTCAGTACGTCATTAAGAAAAAACTATCAATAATCACCTCTCTTGCTTTCTTAAGGCTCCCCCACAAAGGCGCGTTATTATAGGCCGATAATATCGCATGCAGTATTGCGATAATGCGGCCCGATTCCTTGCATACAGAACCGCAAGGCCCCAACGAAAATTGTTTAAACTGTTCAAAAATCACTTTATAAAATGAGATTATTAAAGTAAAGACTTTTTTTTACATTTCACAACGGCGTTTTGATTTGCCTCGCCCTTCCGATTACTTGGAAATTAAATGATTTTAAGTGCTCTATGAATCATTTGTTTATTTGGCAAATAACCTTGCTTAGTCATTTTAGAAAAGAGATATGTTATGATACGTCAATCTACATTTTATTCCTAGAATAAATAAGTCGAAAAGCGGATACAAAAAGAAATACTAGGTCAAGGTATCTCGTTAAGGATTTGACATTGTTAATATTGGTTGAACAAAATCAAAATCAAAATCAAAAATGGATTCTACTAGATTATACATCACTACATATTATAAAACAAAGTCCTCTGCCGTGTCTGTCAGTCTGTCTGTACGCGATAAATTAAAAAACTATTGCACTAATTTTAATGCTGTTTTCACAAATATACAGGGTGTAAGAAAACTACTATAACGATCCTGAACAGGCGTATACTACTATCAATCTAAATACCAGAAAACGTATTTTTGGAGGTCAATATCAAAAACTGTTAAAGTTATTAATTTTTGTTCCATCCATCTAACGCCAAATTCTCCCCAAAACTCGGCAAAATTTCATAACACTGACAATACTCCACACCACCGCGGAATCTATGTGATCTATTGTACTATTGCTTCAAAGGAGCCGACCAGTCCAAAATAAAATAAAATGTCAAAAAATAATGTTATTTATTTTATGTCAAAGGAACCGCCAGCCCTTTCGGCGCGTGCACAACTACCGCGGATTCCTTTGATGATGCCGCCGACCGGCCAAACGACACTGGCGACACTCAGTCTCGTGTAGAAAGCGCTTCCGACAAGACGTTCGATTGCTTGTTGTTTTCCAGCTAAACATCGTTATTTCTTTACCATCGATGACTATTGATCATCCTTATCCCGACATCAGTCTCGTGTATAAATTTGTGTCGATAAGATCTCCGAATAGTTATAAGTTTTTCGCGAGAAGTTATGGCGTACTCTAACGTAACTTATTTCAATATCAAGTGTCCGAAGGAAGTTTGACGCGCAATGTTGTTTGCGAGTGGTGTAACAATGCCGTCGGTACAAGTATTACTAGCATCATCTTCACATAACGAGCCAAATTGTGAGTGTTAAGGCGAGTCTTAAAGCCAGTACAGGTGTGAAAGTATCAGTGTTACATTAAGAAATGTGATTAAACGGTTCAGAGGAATGTTAAAGTCAAGCACGATAAACAAAATTTACAATTAAAAGTGGTAGCTTTATTACGCACGTAAATTGCCGGAATACCAGGTTGCTGGCCACCTACATACACCTGTAAGTACCATTAACATTGTTATCATCGCACACACACAAATAAAATCAAAATAATTATTGCGACTTTAACGACTCGCTAAACATACCTAGACTACTCAAGTGAATTTCATACCTACGTTCCTTTCTCATAGTTATTATTTTTGGTTAGAATTGTATTGCAAGGACCAGGTAAACAGAGGTCAAGTAGTAGTAGTAGAGAGTTTGTATGTCGAAACCGTTGACGAGATCTCCCAAGTAGTCATTGTTACGAATTCTCGATCGTCAGCTGACGGAGTAGCACGATCGACAATTCTTGATCTTTGATATTTCGAAAACAACTTATTAATCATCGTATCGTTTGTCGTACTACTATCTAGTGTAGTATTGATATTATTTTGTGGTAGATAAATACAAAATGACTGTTCAATTAATAATGTCAGCTCACGGCTCACAACGAAGATACCGCCGTAAACTTGTAGAAAATAGAAAATAAATTCAATAAATAGCATACAATTTTGGGATAATTTACGTAAAGTGTTTAACCTTGTGTCGTTACCAGTAAAGTTGAAATTGATTTGCAACGGTATTTTTGGCGATATGATCAAAGTATCAAACACTTGCGCTTGCGCTAGCGGCCATTCTTGAGTTCAGGTCATGACCCGAACTTTATCATATGTTCAGTGTGGCCACTAATAACGGTGGGGAAATTTAGCATTATGAATTAATTTAAACGGGGAAAAATCATAATCGCGTATCGAAGTAAAAGTCGCAGCAATGTGTTTGTAACACGAGACTACATATGCCCCTTCACGATCGTTATAGTCGTTTCATTACACCCTGTATAGTGTTGTTCTCGAGGAAGGTTTTAGTATATAATTGGTTAAGTTTTCGTATATACTAAATGTTGGAAAGTTATAATAATAGCATTTGATATAGAAGAATTAGGTAATGTCAGAAAAGGTCAGAAGTGGGTAATGTTTTTACGGCTATAACCGACATTCGCGCGGGCGAAGTCACGGGCAACAGCTAGTATACTACGCTATGTCTACTTAACATATTAGTGTGTCCTTACTAAATTTAGATTTAACAAGATTAGACTAAGCATACTATTTTAGGAACAGAATAATCTTGTGTTTCCATTTATGAATTAGTTTTTCTGCAGTGGGGGTTTTTGCACCAGTTTAGACAGATTTCCGGAAACAGAGCAAGGTGTTAGATATTGATTTATTTAATCATCATCTTCCTGCCCTTATCCCATTTTACTTGGGGTCGGCGCAACATGTTTTTTTCTAAACACCGTTGCTAATGGTTTTGGCTATGGTTTTATAGTCGGGCCGCCTGCCTGACACTAACCCTCTTTGGGAATGCGATTTTTGGTTGTTTACCCGCCACCATTCGGGTGACCCAAGGTGCTTGGTACAGTGCACTAGGTCTTAAGGTCAATTAGTCTTTAAGACACCCATGGGGTGGCGCTATTCTTTATATCCGGACACCACACAGATTCTATAGATAATATTGATTTATTGAATAAAACCTCTAAAACAACTCATTAATTCGTTACTCCTCTTTCTAGGTGTTCAACCGGCTAAAGGATGAAGTACCGAAGTTTCGTCACAAGGTCGTGGTGGTACCAGCTGACTGCGAGGCTGCAGGACTTGGCCTCACGCTCACAGACCGACAGATGCTTACTGAGAAGGTAAATATAAGGGCAGTTATTACTTCAGTCTAAATCTGACTGGCTGTGGCCTGTGTGGCTAAAGCTCATTAAAGCTGTCAATGATAGTGTGACGTCTGATAGGGGAGAATGGAAGAAAAAACGTGTTGCGCCGACCCCAAGTGAAATGGGAATAGTAGTAAGTGAATCTGACTGTAGAAACGGAGGTCGTGGGTTCGATTCTTAAGACCAACATCTTTGTGAAGGATAAAAGATAAGGGTGGTGCTGGGAAGTTTGTTGCGCCGTTTTTTTCTCCCGCAGCAATAGCAAAGAAAGTGGTGAAGGGTGGGCGATAGGTTGCTATCTATAATTTGTAAATGTTGATGTTCAAAAAATCATTTATTCAAATTAAGCTACAATAGCTTAATTTGAATAAATGATTTTTGATTTTGATCTAGATATCGTGGCTAAATAGGTAGTTGCTATTTGTAAAATACTAATTTTGACATTTTTATCTAATGAATGAGTTATCCAATATCTAGAGAAATGCAACAAGTATGATGAAAAAATTTGTACTGCCGGTCAGTGACCCCGCTAGCGTAGTCGGTGAAGCGACAGGAAGACGTAGGATTAATCTATGTGAATTTAAATAGTTTCTAGCCACTGTTTATATTTAATTACAAATAAATACATGCTTAAAAATAATAAACTCATAATAATCCTTATTTCTATACCTTGCAGGTGAACATAATATTCCATTCAGCAGCCACAGTGAAGTTTGACGAGCACCTGCGAGCGGCACTCGCTACGAACGTCAGAGCGCCTCTACATCTGCTCCGACTGGCGAGGGATATGAAGAAGTTAGATGTAAGACCTACTCACTTACGCCTGCTAACCTATAAAATCTCTCTTTAAAAAGAGAATAGAACTACCACGACCTCTACAAATAAGACTTGAAATAATAATAATGTCCGGACCGATTTCGGCCACGGCGGCCAGTGTTACTATGACACCAGCCAGCTAAGCAGGACATATTATAGTGCACAAGCGTGTGCTAACATAGGTGCACGCTGTATTCCTTTACTCTCATAGCCCGATAGGACGGCAATACGACACGACCGGAGAGTGATCAGGCGCAGGACCCACATTTTTACGTGCCTTCCGAAACACGGAAGCTGTGATATTTATTTTGTAAACGCACACAACATTCGAAAAGTCGGTGTGCGCGCTGGGGATCGAACTCAAGACCTCTGACTTAGCAGTCCTACGGTCTGCCACTAAGCAATCACAGCTTCAAGACTTGAAGTAGTGGAACAAAGACAGCGCCTTCGGAAGTTGTGACTCGTTTTTTTACACAACGGCAACTGTTTTGACTTGGTTTTCCTTTATATAATTTAATCCGCTGACTATATTATTACATTGTTGAATTGAAGGCCAATTCGTTTTCGGATTTTTCGCGGATTTGTTTCCCTAGCTTATAGTGTCCCAGTGCTGGGCAAGGGCCTCTCGAAGTCCTTCCACGATTCTATATTTTTTTTTATTCCAATGTACAGTAGTGTTATTTTAAAATCTAATCATTACAAGCAATGATTTTCCCTTACACATTGTCTTTTAAAATCTAGATACAAAGATCTAATCTATAACAAACCTTATCCCCAGGTACTTATGCACATATCCACGGCATACTCTAACTCCCACCTTCCTAAAATCGAGGAGCGCTTCTATCCGTGCGAGGCAGACTGTGAACAACTGCAACAGACGATAGACAAGTTGTCAGACAGACAGATTGATGATATTCTGCCTACGTGAGTAGTAATTTGTTTCTATAAAGCATGTATATTGGTCTGTACACTCAGCATCAAAAGTCGGTTAACACGAACCGATTTACGAAGTGTCATTATTTTCCTATGATAGTAGGAATTGGTTCTTAGTATATTTTAACTATACCAAGTGTCAAGCCTATTTTGTTACCTAATAGCGCAACAGTAATTCATTAAATTCGAATGTGTATCCGTATCAGTCCGTTCGAAAATCTAAATGTGATAATCGACTTTTGATGCAGACCGTACATGACGTAACGGTCTTCAAGTGTCATATTATTTATCTCATATTGTTTCTTCTTTAAAATAAAATACTGATTTTACTTACATACTTTACACTTTATCACACTCCTAGAATTTTTGCTTCAATATTTACTCCTTCTTCTACTCTTGATTTTTTTTTAAATTTTGATTTTGATTATTTTAAGACCAAACTCTAATGGCTAAGAAATGTAAAAGCACAAGCTTCTGCATCATCCTGATTTTTTTTTGTCTAATGATAGATAAAAAAGGTTTACTTGCCGTCTCATGATCTTTGTCTATTAAGTTAATTATTTATCAATAAAAAGAGAAAAAGTAAAGAGAAAAAGTAGTTTTTCTGATTGATCTATATTTCGTTTCAGAATACTTGGGCCCTGGCCCAATACGTACACATTTACAAAGGCGTTGGCTGAGAAGGAACTTCGGGTGAACGCCGGGGATATGCCCATAGGTATATTTAGGCCAGCCATCGGTAAGTCAACCTTTTTTTTCCCTAGCTTTTAGAGTGTCCATTCTAAAATGAAATGGAATTAATGTTTTTAAACTTTCGCGACTTGTACACATATTTTAGACAAACGGGGCTTATTCGAGAATAATTCGATATTTCATTTCTCGATCGATTCTCTTCGATCGAGTTGCAACAACCGTGGTCACGGGTGGACTGAGCCACTCGTGACTGTAATCAAATTATATCGCAAATAAGTCCCGTTTGTCGTCTAAAAGGATGGGGTCTCTTTCAAATAGGATGAATGTTATCTCTTTAGTATGTCATTCAATTGAAATATAAGCTCTCTAGAACCGATATTTCCTAACTGTCTGCTCTGAGAAGCGGTTTCATATCGAGTATAATATTACATACAAATGTAATGTCTTTGCTCTGGGCAAAGGCCTTTCCCAAATCCTTCCACGACATTCTTCTCCGCTCCATCTCAAACCAGAATACCTTGACCTTATTAAAATAATTAAATCATCAGGAGTTGGGTACTAGTCCAGCCGATAAAAAAACTTAATAGCCAGCCTTCATTGTCTAGAAAACAGTTGCAAGACAGTCGTGAAAGAGTCTTAACACTAAAACTCCAATAGGGATGATTAGATGAGGAGAAATAGGTATTGATCATCAGGATTGCTTATTTGGTAGTAGATGACTTCTGGGTACCGAACCACATTAGGAAGGATTGAGTTAAATCATGTCTAGCCGACTAACTTATTTAATAGGTTTTTATTTCGTTACTGACTCCAGTTGCATGGTTCCAAAATGTCGTTCTTATCGAGAAGAATTGGCAAGAAACTCCACTTATGAAAGACGAGGGAAAAATTACTGATGAGAAAAATAATTTATTAAGTGTTAATGCTGTGGGTGTTATAATTTCAGTGATATCGACCGCTCAGGAACCTTTGAAAGGTTGGTTAGACAACATGTATGGGCCCACCGGAGTAGCTGTTGGCAGTGGTAAGGAAACATTACAATATTATTAATAGACTTTAGTAGAGACACATGTAGATTTGTCGTTGATGAATAATTAATGTTAACGGGCCTGTTGGTCTAGTGGTTAGTGGCCCTGACTACTACACAGAGGTCGTGGGTTCGATACCCATCCAGGACATTTTTTTTTGTGATGAGCAGGATTAAATCTGTGTCTGGGTGTAATTTGTCTATAGTATGTATGTATTTAGAAATGTTTAAGTATGTTTATCAGTTGTCTAGTATTCATAACACAAGCTACTTAAGTATGCTTAATTTGAGATTAGAAGGCGTTGTGTGAATGTTGAGGAATATTTATATTAATACTAGCTATAGCCCGAGACTTCGTTCGCGAAAAAAAAATAGGGATTAAAAATAGATAGTACTGATTCTTAGACCTACTGAACACGCATATAAAATAAGGTACAAATCAGTAAAGCCGTTTCGCAGGAGTACCTACGGTAACTAACATTGTGACACGGGAATTATAATTCATGTTACGTTTAAGGGATATTTGTCTTGTTTCCAGCCACGGGTATCCTTCGGACAGTGCAGTGTGACGAGATGGTGTCAGCAGACATCGTGCCCGTCGACTCCGTCGTCAACTGTCTCATGGTCGCCGCATGCAGTGTGCACAACGCTTATAAGGACAGGTTCGTTTATATTTAAAACTAGCTGTTGCTACTTCGCCCTCGCGAATGTCGGTTATAGACGTAAAAATTCCGTATTTCTATATCGAAGGCAATTATTATAACTTGTTAACAACTGTCGTTATATTTTAGTCAATATGTACAAAATTTAACAAATTGTTCCCTAAAACCGTCCTTGTGAACCACTCTATACCTACATTGTTATCTAAAATTCACTTGAGTTGTAAAAGAACACAACTTTAAAATATGATGAAATTATGATTCATTCATCTTATGTAAATCTTTCAAATAATTGCTTTTGCCCATTGTATGACTCACATCAAAATACTATGATGTGATGTGGCACCCGTTCTGGCGTAAATTAGAAAACAATTGCGCACCGGTAGCGCAAAGCAGTTGACATTTTTACTATAGGTGCTTTTTAGGGTTCCGTATCCAAAGGGTAAAACGGAACCCTATTACTAAGCCTCCGCTGTCTGTCTGTCTGTCTCCAGGCTGTCATAAACCGTGATAGCTAGAAAGCTGAATTTTTACAAATTATATATTTCCGTTGCCGCTGCAACAACAAAGAGGTACTAAAACTTAAAAAAAAATATACATATTAATTATCCCATACAATAAACGTTTTTTTTTCGTATTTTCTTCCTCAATATTAAAAACGGAAACAGGTAGACGCTAGTATGGTAGTACGGAACCCTTCGTGCCCGAGTCCGACACGCACTTGACCGTTTTTTTTGTTATATTTCCACAGTTCGCCACCACTGGAGCCTCCTATCTTCAACTTCGTGAGCTCGGTGGAGAACAGGATAACGTGGGGGGACTTCCTGCACCAGAACCTGGCCAGGATACATAACTATCCCTTCTCAGATGCCGTTTGGTATGTCCTTTGTGTCGTTTGGGATAATTCTTAAGCAGCAGTTTTCTTCCCAAAAAGTCAGTTCAGTGCTTTGAAAAACAAGTACCTTGGTAATTGTAAAAGGCCTTTAATTTTAAATAATGTGAGTGAGTTTTGAATTGGTCTCTCCTGCTTATTATAATCGGACTAGTTTAACCATAGAGTCTTTGTAGCAGTGACTTAAACTTAAGGACTAAAGTTTCCACGGGCCTTGTGCGGAAAAGTGAAATCGCATAATTTCTAGAATTCGAAAAAAATATGAAAACTTAGTATTTTTGGCACGATCTGGGATTTGGACATGCCATCTCCAATTTAAAGATTCTCCTGGATAGCTGAGCTCTAAAATCGGGTTCTATAAATGTCTGATATTGATTTCATTTGTTTTCAGGTTCATATCGCTCCGGCTAACGAAATCGGCTCTCCTCAATAAAATCTACATGTTGTTCTTACATCTACTGCCGGCGGCGCTGGTCGACGGTCTAGCTATGTGTTTAGGGAGGAAACCAAAGTAAGCAACTCCTATATAAATAGCAGTTATATGCCCACTTCTTGAATTCATGACTATAACAAATAACGTGGCTCTCGGTTGAAAAATTTCCAAAATTGAGGATGATAAAAAAACTTCCTTCCTCCTCACACCTTTCCTTGTGAAAAATAATTCAGATTACATTTTTATCAGTAATTATTATGGAAAGTCTCTCTGTAATACTATTTTTTGAAGAATGTTTATAATTAATGTGCGGAAACTTTAATTGCACTAAACCAATCTATTCAAATAAGTAAGTTGCTAAAACTCCAATGTTTTTGATGCGGGATGAAAAGCTTAGTGACTTTGTCCGACATAGGTTTTAGTCGGTGCGACTACCCTACTAAAACCTCCTCGGTCCCGTCCTTACTTTTACTACACTAGCCTTTTTTCTTGCAGGATGCTAAAGGTATACCGGAAGATACACAAGTTCTCTTCTGTTCTTTCCTACTTCTGTACGCGAGAGATCACCTTCTGCAACAGCCGGACACGAGAACTCTGGGATAAGACTTCTGAAGAAGACAAAAAGGTAAAATATGGCATAAGACGTAATGTGATGGAGAGATTTGAACTCTCGGCCAATGAGCCCGGTAGTTGGTAAAGTGACTGGTGCATTTAACCAGTAGTCTGTTGCGGTTCTGTCTGAATTTTGAATTATTACTATACATGATTGGCATTTAATTACATGTTCTTTTGAAAATGCCGAAGAAAATTAGGCATTATTTTAACTTCGAAGGGCTTGTGGTTACAACAACATTCATTATCCAAAAGGTGACCTTGACCTTGATAACAGATTGACCCTTTATAATCCCAGAGCTCTATTATAACACACTTGAGGTCTATCACTTGCAGTTGTGGAAAAGAGACGCTCTACGCATCCAGTCCACAACAGTAACTGTAGATCTTACTTTAAGAGATAGTCCCGCTTCCCAAAATGACCACGCAAAAAATCGTCCCAACCCACCAACAGATTTTAAACGTATCTCATTTAATACATCATGGTATCATGATCATTTTTTATTATGACGACATCATCGTAAGTCATGGGGTTAACGTGCAAAAAAACAACTCTTGTTCACTTTTTTCAGTAAAAATTTTTAGGCACACTATTTAACTATAAAAAAAGCTATTGATAGAGAACAACCGTGAGACGCATAGGTAAAATAACGGTCTAATCTCACTGTACCCTCGCCCCTTGCCATGCTAACATGCGCGCGCGCACCTCAGTCGTGTCCTGTACGTTCCGCTGTGTTTACCTACGTTGTTTTTCTGTGCAATATCGGCTTGTTTGCAGCTATTGCTGACCTCTGCTTGTTTATTGGGCCCTTCGATAGTAAATTAACAACAACAAAGAAATGTTTAATAACCTAAAATGTTGTTTTTTATCAAAAATATACATACTTACATAATACACTTGAATATTTTTGCTATTAATACCTACAATGTTCAGCTGAACCATTGTGTGTTGTAATTAATAACTAAACGTAGTTATTTAAAAAAATAAACACCCTTTTTCAACTAAAATGTTTTTATTTTTTATTTAATAATCCCATATATTTACGGACAAAAAATCGATATTTGTGTTTTTATGGGACTTCATAATTATATTAAAATTAGTCCCAAGTGTTGGTGCTTGGGACAGAGCCCATACAATTTTTTGCATACTCCTTTCTAAATCAATCAATTTTTTTTTTCAGCTGTACCCCTTCACAATGAGTGAAATGAACTGGGGCGAGTATTTCGAAGACTACATGGTCGGGATCCGGAGGTATTTGTTCAAGGAGAGTGATGACACGCTGCCACAAGCCAGGATTAAGTGGAAAAGGTAAAAAGATAAATGTTTTGTATGGAGATTAAAAGCTAAAGGATTATTGAGACCAACTGAAATCAATTAAATCTCTCGGTTAAGTAGCTACCTCGGCTGTAGCCGCGAGATTTAACAAATAACAAATTTTTGTCTTGCTCTTTCAAAAAGCACAAAATCTCAATTGCTATTGCCAATTTAAGGTATAGTAGGTTAAGCACAAATGTCATTTTTAACGGCAAATGGAATTGGTCGGGCCACATCTGCGTCGAGTTGTGGGCAAAATCGACACATTGGGTGGCAAATAACGGAAGCAGACCTTGCGGTAGAACCAGCAGAAGGTGGGATAAGCTCGAACTATTTTCACAAAACTGGCCGCAGTTAGCTGTAAACCGGGATAGGTGGAAAAAGGGGAAGGAAGGCCTTTGCCCTGTACTGGGACACTAACGGCTAACAATAATAATAACGGCAGAATCTCGCCACAGACGACAGAGCTCAAATGTCGCAATGGTTAGGCAATTTACGTTCCCAGTGTGTTTAACTTAAGTATTTACTAATATTTTTGTTGATCATCGTGTTAATTTTTTCATAATTCTGTCTTTTTGCAGGTTATACTATCTACACCAGATAGCAAGATTTATTTTCTTTGTCCTGGCGCTATACGTCTTATGGTCGATATTCTCACTGCTGTGGTGATAAATGGTGATTTTAATTAGATTAAGACAAGTTTAAAAATCTCTTCAAAACTCAAAGTTCAACCTTTTTTTTATTTATTGCCTTTTTGGGACGGTTTTCAAAAATGGTGATTGTCATTTAATTCGAATTTTTTTCGGGGTATTTAGTTAAAACAATGTAAATATTTCTTCAATGACATTTGTGGATGCCGCCATTTTTAAATATGGCGGTTCATTTATATTTTTAAACCTTATTTCCGATTTTATATGTTGTTTATAAACCGCGGTTTCATAAACCAATAAAGACCAAAATCTTTGTAAAATTATTCTTTAAAATTAAGGAATTACTTACGTTTACATATTGAAATGTTACCAAAACCATTTTTACACATAAAGATTGTAAATTCAGTTTGCGTTTACACTGGAGATGCGTACCAATAGATGTTTTTAAAAATCAATAGAATGACTACCTATATTTCAATTGTTTAGGTAATTAACTTAATAAAATCAAATTTGGTATGTCTTCTATACAAAATGTGATCTTGAAAAATGTGAAATACCTTTTATAATTTGAAATACATTCTGATTTTCTAAAAATACAAATATTTGATTTGTAAGTAGATATTACTATGTTATTAACTATTTTTTTTTCGATAAAAAGTAACGCTAAGATGGTTTCTTCAAAGCTCATCGTTGCTATGCATACTTAGTGGAAACACAAGCTAAAGAGACTACCTAACTATTGTTATATCTCTAACCCTTAGAGAAATCTACCACAGTTTTCAAAGGATCTACTCCTTTTAAAATAGTAATAAAATTGCAGTTGTGGAAGCGGGACAGCGCTCTACACGGCGTAGAGCGGCGTCTCTCTTCCACAACTGTAATTATTTTACTTTGAGACGTGGAAAAAGTTTTTTGTTTATAATTTTATGTAAGTATATGAATAATTTTATTCTGACCTCAAAGTACTTTTAATTGAAACACAGTTCAAAAGACATGACAAAAGTTAATTGTATACAAAATAGTGTTAAGAATAGTTGATAAGTTTTGTAATTATAGTTAAAAATGTAACGATATATTTTATCCAAAAATAAACAATTTTAATGAAATGTTTTTGTTTCATTTTTACTTACTTATTCCGGATCAATGTTGATGAAATTTGGTATGGAGTTAGCTGATTACCTTTTTGCATAAAAGATTTTAACCGACTGCGTCTGAGAGGATAACATTTTTGCAGCTTTAAGTATCATCTGTGCAGGCATGAGTTAGTACCTGAATTATAATAATAGCAGCCTATACCTACATATATGTCACTCTGCTGGGTACAGGCCTCTTCCCGTATAGGAAAGGTTTAATCAGGATATTAAATAACAAGATCTTGTATTTTAAATATTTTTTTATTAAAACATAAACCACATCACAATGAATAAGGGAATTGAGATTCAGTACAAGTCTATAAAAAAGCTGATAGATACCTACATACACTATATGTATTGCTAACCTACTCATTATTTCAATCATTTTAGCGTGATATAACAAATGGCAACTTTTGCATTTACAATATAATATGTACACAAGTACACTATGGCCCCAGTAAAGAACGACACTTAGATAAGTAACGTTTTAATATGTCGAATATTGTCGAACAACAGTTAGAAAGAACAACGCACAGTAAAGTGTCGCCCTTAGCTTTCATATACGGATAAATAGACGTATTAGAACGCCACTAGGGCGATTCTGGGTGTAATTTATCTACATGTATGTATTTGGATGTATATAAGTAAGTTTATCAGTTGTCTAGTACTCATAACTCAAGTTACTCTCGTATACTAAATTTTACACTAGATGGCGTTGCGCGAATATTTAGCTCATTGTTGTTTTTGATAATATAAATTATTGTTTTAGTTTAGAATCTCGAGTCAAGCCAAATTAGACAATTTTATCAATAATTTAATAAACAAGCAATATAGTGTATTAACAAATGGCATCTTATTGATAAGAGAAAATATAATACATACTTGGGTAAAAATCAGTCAAATCATAAAAACTTACAAGCAAATTTATAATATCAGAAACTGGTAAAACATACATTTTTAATATACTGGAGTTTAGCTGTCTGTGAAACTGGAAGCCGAGTCCAACATAGTTTGGAAAAAGCATACATAATTTTGACTAATATAAAATTAATTATTAATAATGTCAAAAATTGTGCTAGAAAATTCTAAAGAATATTCTATTTTCTTTCCAATCCATACATAATCGTAATCCCATTCAAAATCATTCATCAATACATTGAATTACAAAAAAAGTTGTGCATGTAAAAGATTTACAAAATTTTTAAGTCTTTTCCTGGATGGAATTTGTATGAAAGACTATAAATAAACTTAAGATTATTTTGATATACAAATTGGATGGACGTTTGTTAACTAAAAGCTAGCAGACAAGTATTTACAAGCGATAACACTGATTGAATCTCTCAAATGTATGAAATTGACAAGTTTTAGTCACTAGACTTATAGAATAGCAATGTCAATTCCATACATTTATTTGTTCCATGTTAGTACTTGTCGAAATGTGTTCAAGATTTTAAAGTTCTACATGTGTAAATCTCGTCCAATTTGTATGAAAAAATACTCTACGGAATGTAAAAATCACTACAAAATATTTTTCTTACACTAATATTACGTGTTATGTTAGTAAGTGCCTAAATAAATGCTTTATAGAGACCATACATACATATCAAGTGAAAATAAGCCTTAAACATTGAGTTTATTGTACACACTCCCTTATATTAAATTTGTTTTGTAAAGCTATGCGATGCTATAGATATTACAAGATTAAATACTTTTCAATATACAACGTGTAACGGAAATAACGCACATCCACAGACACCCCAAAAAGAATATCCTTTTTTATCCACAATTAATGTATTGAAACATTTTTATAATTTTCTTAGATATTTGTTTTTATTACATATTGTCAGAATAATTTGTACAAATAATTGGAAAAACGCATGGGCGCCCTATTGCTCAATACGTTACGCACGCACACAGACGCACAAAAGTGGAGGTCTCGCAGCCCGCGCGGCTTCTCCAATACCTACTATCATAAGTTCATAAAATCATAACATACGAAAAGTAAAACCCTTAAAACCAATTTGAAAACCTAAAGAGATTATCTACCTCGGCAGGAATACCGGCCCAAGTACGTGAGTGCCGATGATGCCTGCCAAGACGTTCACAGAGTACCGGTGTTGAAACGAGGCGACTCTGTTAGCATGAGGATTTTCGTGCATCCATAAATGCGTATTATGTTGATTGTACATACCTACTCGTGTAAAAGTACTTTCGTCTGTCCAAATAATATTATTTTGCCAGTTTTCTAACAGCCACCTACTAAACTCCAACCGCGGTGCATGGTCACTGGGAGTTAATTCCTGGCACCGTCTAAGATGAAACGGGTGTTGGCGGTCAGCATGAAGCGTTCGCCACACGTACATGTGACTGACGTTAAAGCGTGGTGCGGCTTCTCTGGTACTTTGCTGAGGATTCTCGCTAAAGTAGTCGAGTATTTCATCTTGTAGACGAGTAGATGCCTGCACGTTTCTCCCCCTGTCGATGGCCGTATTCGGTCGAAATGTTCCGAAGTCTCGAAGCCGCTGGGTAGCGCCTAGCATAGTCCTGCGGTCAACACTCGTGCCGTGCCTATCATTAAATGTTCTACACGCTAATGCTACGTTATCACCACACTGTGCTAGAGTCCTCACCATCTCGGTGTACTGTACGTTAGTATACCGGAAAGACATCGCGCGCGAAAGTTTTGTTTTGACAAATAATGACAAACATTCACTGATAACGATCGGCCGATGACTAATGCGAGGAAGCGCGAGCCACGCGGGCGCCGCCGCGCCGGCGCCGCGCTCGGCTGTCTCGCTCTTTCCTATTGTATTACGTATTTCGGCGGTCCTTTTTATGTATCTTTGTTAGTGTTTGAAAGTGTGAACTTGTGTGTGTGTTTGAAAGTGTGAACCGCTGTGAATTGCTAAAGCCTTATTGCATCGACTTAAGGCTCATTTTCGTTTACTTCGAGTGCTTTATGAAAATAGTGTCTACAATTTAATTATTTCTAAATATTTTTTTGGTAAAAAAAAATATTTATTTTTATTAATGAAATGGATTCTGTTATCGATTCTGAACAAAGTAGTTTCAGGATGTTCGTTAATTATGTTACACGGTGTATATTATAAAATAACTTATTAAGGAGATTCTTACCTAGTATTAAGTTGCTTGGCTGATAATAAAAGTTAAGCTGCTGTCACCGCGGTTGGGATATGGATGGGTGATCATTTTACAACATACCGAGATTCTTTTGTTTCTTGGAAAGCAAATTAGGCCTTTTTTCTCAACTGTCATACGTTGATCTTTGACAGTCGTTAAGTCATTACAGTTCTGACGCGCAGTCTAACTAAAGGATACTGTGTTACCCAGTAACATGGGTTGTGGAGGTCAGATAGACAGGCGCTCTGTGACATACGGTGTTCAGCTAATCTAAGACTAAGATATTTTAGACTTTATTTAGAAACATAGTATGTTTATCAGTTGTCTAGTACTCATAACATAGCTACTTAACGTATGCTTAATTTGAGATAATATGGCGTTGTGTGTATGTTGAGGAATATTATTTTTATGAAAAGTACAGTTATTTAATATTACATGGCTTATAAAAACTATAGCATCGCATAGCAGCCATTATCTTCAGTATAAAAATATTAAAAGCTACAAACACGACATTTATTTGCAGGTACTACACCTAAAACTATTATATAAATATCGGTAGGTATACAAAATTTCGTGATCAGAGGCCTACCCAGACATCTTAAAGTAATATTATTGTATAATTGTTAAAATTTACGGTTTATGCAACGAGATACACGGCTGTCAACGTCAGCTAGATTAGCTCGCCGCGTCAGTTCATGATTAAGGACTTCGATTGGGTCCGTAACTAGTCGAGCTATCCCGATAAGTCAGTTAGGGACCTCTAACATCTATGGCAGATGGTTGAAACAGCAGCCGTTAACTTATTTGATTTAAATATAAGTGATAAAATCGTATAATTTAACAATTATAAATCCGGCTCACGAAAGTTATTATAATAATATAACTTCGTCTGTGTCGCGTAAAGCGGCGTCTCTCTTCCACAACTGTAATAATATTAATTCTCTCTTCCACAACCGCTATAATATTACTTTAAGAGGTGTTGATAGGCCTTGTATTTGCCTGTTATTTTAAAGAATCCTAGCGGTTTACTAGTATTTCTATTAGCTGCCGTATTAAGAAAATAATCGAGTTCATTTTTTACATATTTAGATGGAACATAAATAATATATGGTACAGTTTTAAACTTTGGCACGTTAGAATTTAAATATTAGGAAGAAGAACAGACATTGGGGTAAGTTTGTAGAAAACTAACAATTATATTACACATACAGCGTGTACCGAAAAAATGCGCAACAGTATTAGTTACATATAGCACATCGCAATCAGGAATATAACAACTTTAAATTGTATGGCAATGACATTCCTCTTCGACAAGTGACATAACTGTGACTTGTCAGTTCAATACATTTGAGAGATTCATCAGCGTTAGCGTGAATTGATGAATTCTTATTTTGTTTTTGGCTCCTTCATTAATATTCAAAGATTTTGCCAACGTCAAGGTAGAAAATGACACTATATGACAAAAAACAAGTAATTAATCTCCAGGCCAGTATAATTGTTTGTCAAACTTGCCCAATATCTGTCTCCTTTCCTAATACTTAGACCAAAGCTATGACTACCAATAGATATGCTATCACGATATGTGATGTGACGGTGCTGGCTGCGCCGGGATACCCGTATACAAGCGGGTCGGGTCTCAGACCGGGGTAGTTAATGTCCGGCATTGGCGATTCTGTGGAAAAATCATTGTATATTATGTAAAAATCATAACAAAATATGTGTTTTAAACTATTTTCTTTACTAGGCTATAGTGTTCCACTACTGGGCAAAGACCTCCCAAATCTTCCCATGATTCTCAATTAGGCGCTACAAGCCTAATATAAAAAAAAAGGTTTAAAAAAGGTCAAAGGTCAAGGTAATTAATAAATTACTACCAATTACTTCCAATTAAGGCCCTCATAATGCATTTATTATGAGTGCCTTAAATGGCACATTTAGCAATAGAAGTCTATAAACACAGTCTTTTTTCAGAATTTAATGTGTTTGTTTGTTAAAAATATGTTTGACACCTAGTATAATTAAAACATACTGAACACCAATTCCTTCATGTCATTAAAAGATACTGGCTCCTTTCTATCGCTGACTGTAAAACATATCAGATAGGACAAAAATGTTAAATGCAAAAAATCTAGTATTCTTTAATAAATACCAACTAATAAGCTATTAAGAAAAAAATGCCAAATGCAAAAAAAAAAACGTCAAAAAATCATAACGAGAATACTTTCATTTAACATCAGGGCCTTCAGACGAGTTACTTATACACCGTGACTTTTAGGTCGTTTTAAAAAAGCAGCCCAGTTCATGTATCCAATGACTAGTAAACGATTATAATAAAAAAAATATGTTTTTTAAAGATTTGAATGAATAAAAATATTATTCATTATTATGACACAAGGCAGTTTTACGAACACTCTGTAGTGAGCGCGGTCCGAACCTTGTGCCAAAGGGGCCGCGCGGGCGGCGCGGCGGCGTCTTATCACAGGTCATTCACCTTAGCGTAAAACAGCTGTCTTACTATTGCAATCATAATGTTCGCAGTAAGTATGTAGCATGTATCTTCAACAGTTTGATACGTAAACATTTTTAACAGGATGTTTCATATTTCCAATGTATTATTTATTTTTTTCATGCATATTATTTTAATTAATGATAAAAAAAATTTATTCGCGCCTAGAGGTATTTTATGACGGATACATTGTGTGGACGACTTTTTTAAAACGACCTAAAAATCACGGTGTATTTTCATATTTTTATACCTAAGTATCCAATGTTTTTGGAAATCTGTTTGATTATTATTGTTAGCATTAATTAGATTGTTTAGTTAAATACAATATAACATTTCAGCCACGGCGGCTAGTGTTTCTATGACACCAGCCAGCTACGCGGGACATATTGTAGTGCACAACATGTGCGCAAACACAGATGCACTCTCTATTCTTTTACTTTCATATCCCGATGGGACGGCAATCCGATACAACCCGAGAGAGATCAGGCGCAGGACAAACATTTTCACATACCTTCCGAAACATCAGCTGTGATATTTATTTCTTTAACGCACACAACATTCGAAAAGTCGGTGCGCGCTGTGGGGTCGAACTCAAGACCTCTGACTTAGCAGTCCTACGGTCTTGCCACTAAGCTATCACAGCTTCAAAAAAAATATATATGTAACTCGTCTGCAGACCCTGTAAAGACCCTTAAAGACTTACCTTCTCCCAGCATAAGCAGCATATATGACCAGTAGTGTGACCAGAGTGCTGGCAGATGGCGCCAGTGAGGCGGCCCCCGCGTAGCGCGCCGTCCCACACGCGGGGGGACACACCGGGATTATCGACTCTATACATAATACCAACATGCTAACAACATGGAATACAAAGGCATGCGATGCAATATATTTGGGAATATGAATAAATTGATGTTAGATATTGTGAAAGGCTTTTTAAATTCAAGAATTTATTATATAGTTTTCATCATTTATCATTGCCCTATTCTTATCCCAATTATTACTTGGGGTCGGCGCAGCATAATCTCTTTCACATATTCCTATCTGACGTGATCTCGTGTAAAAGATGATATGGCTGCAACGAGTGTTACTTGCGAGATGACGTCAGATAGGAACGTGTGGAAGAAGACATGCTGCGCCGACCCCAAATAGTAATGATGATGATCAACATAACGCAGTAGGTTTTGAAATTCGTTTTCTTTAATAAATCATTGAAAAAAACCCTGAATTTAAACAGCCTTTTTTCATATTTTATTTATGTGAAGTGTAGTGTATTCTTATGTGAATGTATAATGGCTGACTGTTATACCAGAGGTCGTGGGTTCGAATCCAACCCAGGACCAAAGTTTGTGTGAGAGATCATTTGTTTTGAGTCTGGGCGTAATTGATCCATAATACGTATGTATTTAGAAGTATGTTATCAGCTATTATGTGATTCTTTTGTACTCAACACCATACAGAAACAACCAAATACCATTCACACCATTATCAAAACAAGCATTTTATCACAATCGAAACATCCAAAAAGCTCTGTACCAGGCATAACACACACATCCAATTAAAGACAAACTTTTGATTGGCACTTAGCATACTAATAGCAATGATTTCTGTACATATTTTTATGTCATAAGTATACATCATTACTAAGTTTGTGTAGTGTGTACACGTGTACAGTCACGAGCAAACACATGTATACGCGACCGAACAATTGAAGTTTAAATCTTAGTCAGATGATTTATGAAATTTAGAAATTTTATTTTAAAGTAAACATTTTATTCAGGAATATTCGATAACAGCTTTAGAAATTTCGTATAAGAAATCTAATGCAACTGTTTGGTCGTGTATACTTGTTTTGGCTCATGTATACATTGAAATAAATAAAACATTGAATAGGCTTTGTAGCAAGCAAATAAAAATACACTGAACTGAATATATTTGGGTTTTTAACTTTTTATGCAAATATACTCTACTTAGTACTTATTGCAAAGTCCAGAAAATAAGCTGAATAAAGTATACCATATTATATTATTGACTTTAATAAAAAGTAATACTACTTAAGATACTATTTTTAAACATGTATAAATACGGTAATTTTTCGTAAGCCCTCCCACTACCCCTAAAAGCAAGACTATTGCGTATGAAAGTAAGACAGCGCACCCGGTTTATTGCGCCGTCTATTTTTCACAACTGCAACCAGTGGTGGGCAGTCCATAGAGACAAAAAGACATTTCCTACCCTGAGACACCCAAATAAATATCTTTTAGCTCTCTTATTTATTCTATAATATCCATAATAGGTATGATGACAATTTTTTTCTTATGTTGTTTAATGAGTAGTATAGCAATAAGTATTTTTTCTATTGCCCCACAAATTGACCAGAGTACAGTCAAAACTTACGCGTGACGTCACATTTTCGTATAAATTTTGCGAATGCATTACGTCACAAGCCCCTTCTCCAAACCCTTAATATTTCTTAATTATCTATCTAAAGGCTAATTAGATATTTCAGTCAAATATAATGGTCTGACCGACTTCGGCCACGACGGCTAATGTTACTATGACACCAGCCAGCTTCGCGGGACATATTATAGTGCACAAGCGTGTGCTAACACAGGTGCACTCTCTGTTCCTTTACTCTCATAGCCCGGCGGGACGGCAATCCGACACGACCGGAGAGGGATTAATTAGATATACTTTTCATACCCTGTCACCATTCCTATTATTTAGGTTTGTCAACGTAGGCAAAGTCTTTTTATATCAACGGACTGCACACTGGCAGTTTAAGCTTTACTTTACGACGTAGTTTTAAGTTCCTAAGACTACATAATATACAAAGGTTTATATTCCACTCACCGACTAATTCGACTTGCCCCTCGTCGGTACCAAGCTTGTTCTGCGCCTTGCATTTGAAGATACCGTACTGTCGTTTCTCAATTGTAATCACTCGGATTGTAGTGTCGGTAAACTCGTCGGCAGTCGCGAAGTGAGAGATCCTAAGGAAAAAAGAAAAGAAAATAATTATTCTCAACATTCATACAACGGCATCTAGTCTCAAGTTAAGCATACTTAGTAGCTTGTGTTATGAGTACTAGACAACTGATAAACATTGTCATACTTATGTATTTCTAAATACATACATATTATAGATAAATTACACACAGACACAATTTTACAACGGATTTGATGTGTTTTTTTAATTTTTTACCCCATGACTTTCACACAACGCCATCTAGTCTAAACTAAACCGAGCTTGTATTATAGATAAATTGTACCAGACAAATGTTTGTGTGATGAGCACGATCATTTGTCCTGTACAAATGATCGTGCTCATCACACAAACATTTGTCCTAGGTGGGAATCGAACCCACGACCACTGGTATAGCAGTCAGGGTCATTAATCACTAGACTAACAGGCCAGTCTAGGATAGATAGATAGAATGTTTCCATTTACATTCTAAGTCCATCTGTTTTATACGCACCTGTAATGCTGATTGTTAGATAGCTGCACTTCGTCTTTAAGCCAAGTGATGGCGGGTGGCGGGTATGCTTCTACGTGGCATTCGAGGTCCATGTCGTATTGTAAGGCCTGGGAAAAAAGGAATTAAAATGTTAAGTACTATTTGTATAAGCAATTTAACATTTTCACTGAATCATCTGAAAGACTGATTAATTGAATCTGCTGTCAAATCTCATCATGATTGTGATTGGTTGACCATAAAACTTACAACAAATCACAGAGGTTAACATGAGATTTGACTGATGATGATAACACATTATTGTGTTGATTTGCGTTTGAGAAACCAGGGTAAAACATTTTTCTATGGAATATTCGGCAATGATGATTTTAGTTAGGTATGCTGGATGAGGCATGGGCAATACAGAGAAAAGAGGTCTATACCTAGCAGTGGGTGATTCCGTGATGAAATGATAGTGATAGATAGATATCATACTTTTTCTTTTGGGGTTGAAACTTTAATAACTTCAACCCAAGCCGAGGGCACGATGTGGGGATATGTCGGACCCCCACCGACTAAAAGCACCCCAGGCCCCTTCTACTACCTAAGCCAGCGTCATGGGATCGCTCGCGCATGCTCTGCGTGACCCTGACTGGTGACCTATACCTAGCAGTGGGTGATCCAGGATGAATTGACAGTGACATCATACCTGAGCCAGTCTAGGTCTTGGTACTGTGACTACGGGTGCAAACTCGACTTCCAAGTTGATGTTCCTGCGCGCACCTTTGCCCACGCCGTTCTCGGCCACGCAGTAGTATGTGCCGCGGTCTTCCTTGTGCACAGCTGCGATTTTTAAGATGTTGCCTCTGTGGATTGAAGGAAAATATAGGAACATTGTGGTTGGAATAAATAGATTAATGCTACGAAAATAATTTAAATTGAGGGATCGATTTTATAAATAACGTGTAAAGTAAATAATCTGGAAGAAAAATGCCAATTATATTATTTCTAAATAAATATAGTATTCATATTTAAGACGACAAACGGGACTTATTCGCGATATAATTCGATATTTATTTTTTCCCGACGTTTCGATCGAGTTGCACCGACCGTGGTCACGGGTGGACTTTTATATTTTCGTTTCTCGTCTAAAATATGTGTACAAGTCGCGAAAGTTTAATTTTCTGTACAACAAATAGAAAAGAAGCCAAAATGCTGTTCACATAACCTATACAGAAACTACTGCGCTTAAAGATAGACGCATTAGTATAGCTGAAGTATCTTTTACGATATTTAGGACAGACTTGAACTGCCGGGGCTGCAGGATGTCCGTGAGAGTTACCGCTCGCCCGGCACCCAAAGGGCTCCAGGAGGAACATAGTGGGTTTTAGTCAGTAACAGTCTGACGCTCCCTCCCGCTGCACACACAGCGGGCGGGGGCATTTGATGATTTCCCACGAAAAAAAGGACAGATTTGAATAAATTTCTATATTATAAAGTTTAAGTCTAGTTTACCTGTAGATGGAGCCACCGGTCGGTAGAATAGCGTTGTTTTCACGACGCCAAGAGATCTTCGGCAGCGGGAAACCACCGGAGTAACATTCCATTTGTACACCTGATGAAAGAAATAACGTTTGTGTATACTTTACATACAAACTTGTTAATGAAAATATATACTTAGATTTTTCAGCAAAAATAGATAAAATTATGATGACATGATTGATTCTGAAAGCGTGTGCAGTTTCATACATATTATTATAAACAACATCCAGAATATACTTACTCAAATATAATATAAGAAACATAAATATTAATTAATTTCATAATTTATTGTTTGTAAAGTACCTAGTTTATATAGTGAACTTTTAATTTGTATGTAGATAATAATATCATTAATTAACTTCTAAGTCTGAACTTCTTATAAGATGTTGCTGTGCCCTAACAGGGTTCATATTTGACACAATATTTTAAGACAACACCCTGTATACAATATGAAAGCAAATAAATGATTAAAAAAAGGGTCAGGTCAGGAGTACCCTAAACCGACAGGCGTGTATGAAGCGATTGATGAGTGTGGATGAAGCTAAAGTGGTATGCCAGGATCGTAGCAAATGGAAAGATGTGATCTCTGCCTACCCCCAAGGGAAAGAAGGGTGACGTTTATGTATGTATGTATAAATGAATATGATTATGAAGGGGAATTTGGGGGTGATTTTTGTAAGTGGTTGTGTTTGTGGGCTATACTCACTCTCTCCCTCACTAGCGACCAGCGAGCGCGTGGAGTTGTCAGATATGATCGGCGGGCGTCGAACCTGCAACTCGACTTCCGCTGTGATCTTGTTAGTGATGGACATCAGCACTTGGCACTGGTACCAGCCCGCGTCATTCTCTTGTATGTCTTTGATCTGTTGAATAAAAATAAGAAATATCATTATTCCCCTGCCCTTATCCTAATTATTATTTGGGGTGTCAGCATGCCTTCTTCTTCCACACGTTCCTATTTGACGTCATCTCGTAAGCAACACTCTTTGCAGCCATAACATCTTTCATACATTACACATTCATGTCCAAAATGTTATTATTTATTTATTTATTAGATTCCTTCAGATAGATTTAAAAATAAATATTGGGAACGCACTTTTTCTTTTATCCCGTAAATAAAAAATGGATCTCGTGTGACATCACGTTCTCAGTATACTTTTTACCGACAAGCGACGTAATTGTATGGAAGTGGGGACTAGTTTAATGATTCTGCTTTGATGCGTATTTAAATTATTTAAAGAAAAAATACGTAACCAATGTTTTTTTGCCAATACTTGAGGCATCTTTTGTAACGGGACAAAAGATTGTACAGAAATTACATAATTTTGAACCCCTAAAATAATTTATTGTTTTATCAAATGCTCCTCAAGCTACGCGGATGAAGTTGCGGGCACTCCTAGTGTTTAAATAAAGACTTACCGAGAGAGTAAAGGTGGCCGTAGCATCGTCAAATCTGAGAGAGAAACGTGAGTCCTTGATGATGAGGCCAGCGTTACTCGACAGCGGAATGGATTCCACTGTCTTGTAGCGATCGTATTTTACCTGGAAAAATAATATTATTAGTATTAGTACAGTATAATAATATACACTGTGTAAAGTCTTCATATTAACGGGCGCATCGCGAGTTATGCCTACGCTATCGGATCGTGGCATGATATAGTCGCGAGCGTGTCGCAGTGACGAACGGACGGGGTCTTTTAGATGTCATTAAAATGTTGCCCTATCGCTGTTACGTACTGAACTCAACAAGGCTTCTGAGAAAACAAGTTGAAATGAAAAGAAACCCTTCCGAAGTCCATTGCCGAAGAAATCATTTATTTAATTTATTCTTTATTGCACACTGATACATTACAAACACACAGAGAATACAGAAATCATTAATGTTGTCTTTCAAAAACTCATTCCTTACTTTATCCATTCTTGTCACTCCTCACATCCATCATGGGATGATTTCATGATCATTTTCTATTATTTATGTAATTGGTTTCAAACCGTGTAAATCATTAAATAAATAAATGGGTTTTCATATATGACGTCATTAGTTCCGATTTCGGCCACGTGCCATAAGATAGCACTATAAAAATGACGTGAAAGATGACGTTGACGCTGTCATTTCACGAAACCGATTTAGGGCTGAACGTCATGATTAGGAAATAAGTAATGTTTTGAAATAAAAATACATTTTTATATATGAATATCGTACTAAATAATGTCAAAATTGTCCCGTGGAGTGATACACACACATTACAATTATGCGCATATGACGTATATAATTAAAACGAATGTAAATCTCAGTTGTATTTGTGTAACGCGGAGATGGAGCCCGAGGCAAGTCGGGGGATGTGGCTATTGGCGTAATGAACTGTACTATTCGAATCATTGCGGAAACAAGGTGAGGCGAATACTCAAATACTAATCAAAATCAAAAGTCATTTATTCAAATTAGGCTACAATGTAGCACTTTTTGAACGTCGAGATACATATCTTATAAACAGCACCCCACTGCCCACCCTTCACCGCTTCCTGTGCTTACGCTACGGGAGAAGAAACGTCGCAACAAACTCCCCAGCAGCACGCTGTCTTTCAATTTACAATATTTAAATAGGAATCGTGCCAGATAAATAAATATTTGAGGATCACTACAAAGTATTATGAAATTATAAACGCGAAAGTTTGTGAGTATGGATGGATAGATGGATTTCTGTAACTCTTTCACGCTTAATCGTGTGGATCAATTTTGTTGAAATTTAGTCGGCGGGGGTCTATAACCGATATCACGCGGCCGATATTGCGGACAAAAGCTGATCCTACTAAAATTATAAATCTGAGGGGTTTTAGTCTGCCGGGGTTGCGGGATGTTCGTGAGAGTTACCGCTCGGCCGGCACCCAAAGGGCTCCAGGAGGAACATAGTGGGTGTTAGTCAGTAATAGTCTGACACTCCCTCCCGCTGCACCCACGGCGGGCGGGGGCATTTGACGATTTCCCACAAATTTAAAAAGGGTTTTTAGTAAGGGTGTTTGATGAACGGCTGCATCAATTTTAATGAAATTTGGTATTAAGTTAGCTGAGACCATTAAAACTTTTATCATAGTCTGCTTTTTAACCGACTGTGTTCAAGAAGGTAATTATTATGGAGCTATAAACGACACCCGCGCGGGCGAAGTTGCTTACAGCAGAAATCTCAAAAAAAATACTCCAACAAACAAACAACCCTGTTGCAGAAAATTAATTAACACCTTAATTACACCATATCAGATGAGTGTTTCTCTAGAGTCATAGACCATGCTTAATACACAGCAAGTCATTACAATTGTAATTAAGTCTAAGCCTTAGGCCTAGTAACAAGTAAAAATCGATTTGTGTACTTGTGTAGTGTTAGAATTGTTCTAGTTTTACTGTAATAGGAGTAAGTACATTTTATAGTTACTAATATTATAAATGCGAAAGTTTGTGAGTATGGATGGATGTTTGTTACTTTTTCACGCTGAAACGGTTGAAGTAATTTTGATGAAATTTAGTATGGAGTTAGCTGGCACCCTAGATTAATACATAGGCTACGTTTTAGCCGACTGGGTCAAATGTTAAAGAAGTTATTTCTTAAGACATCTTCCATGTAACAAATATACCTTTGTTAAATACTTGGGTTAAAGTTCACGTTAAGTTCAGATAAAATTGTACCTTTGTCAGTAAACAATGTTTATTGACACAAGATAGTGGATAAAGACATGTTGTTATACTGGGTAAGCTTTAGATAACATTGTTTTCAATAAACCAATTAAAATATATTTTTAACAGGCCTGTTGGTCTAGCGGTTAGTAGCCCGGGTTTGATTCCCACAAAGAACAATTTGTGTGATGAGCATGATTTGTTCTGTGTCTGGTAGTAATTTAGCTATAATATAGAATAGAATAGAATACTCTTTATTGTACACCATAGTTACAGCTCTGAAAAAGTAAATTAATATGTATGTCTTTAGAAATATACAGGGTTACAGGAAAAGTCGTGCTAGATCCGTTAAGGGCGTGGAGTACCCATCATTTCTGACGTATTTCACTACGAAACACCCTACCCTAAACTTAACCCTTTTCGAGATATTCGACTTTTAATTTTCTTATTGAAAATTGCCGATTTTTGGGCTACTAAATTTAATATTGCTTATTTTATGTGTCTTATTATTATTATTAGTGCATGTTTACATGTGTTATAAGATGCTTTAGGACGTCAATCATTAAAATAGTGCATAAGTTAATTGAACAGGCCGTAGTAGACAAGTTAAAGTTAAGAAATGAAAAAAAAAAATTGAAAGTTTATTTTTCTCTAAGGAATATCTTGAAAAAATATTATGGCAGTTGTTCGGCAGATGTTTTAAAAAATATCTACGTCTCATCAGCTATCTAACAAGGTATAACAATCTAGGGTTTTATTTAAACGCATTGAAAAAACTTAGTTTCTTAGGCGACAGTGGAGAAGAAAAATACTTAGCCCTAAAAAGTTAAAACAATAGGTAAGCATGAAATGTCATTTATTAAGTCAGGTTTCGACACAACTTTTTCTTACTCTACAGTTCATGTTCAACATGGCCGCCTCTGTTTCTGATTCATTGTAGTATCCTTCCACGGAGACCAGTCTTCACTACTCCAGTGGTCAACGTTGTCCTCATTTGATTTGCTGCATCCACAATCCTTTCTCTTAATTCTTCCACTGACGAAACTGGATTTGGCTCACTGTAGACAAGACTTTTCATGTGCCCCCACACATGAAAATCCATGGGGGTTAGGTCCGGACTTGTGGACAGATGAATCCAAATTTGATAAAGATGGCATAACTAACTATCACAACGCCCGTCGTCCATTACTGTGCCCCAAAAGAACTAAGGAATCCCAATAAGAAAAGAGTGAAGGGGTCCCAACGAAGATTCAGTTTGAATGTGTATGATTGGACCTTACTTTCTCCCGGACAATCTAAATGGGGAAATCTACGAAAACTTCTTAAGAGGAGACTTGAGTGATTTGCTGGATGATCTGCCACTCAACTTAATCAGAGACATGTGGTTCCAACATGATGACTGCCCTGCCCATTTCAGGAGAAGTGTCAGAGACTGGCTGGACACAAATTATCCAGACAAATGGATAGGACGAGGTGGGCCATTGCCATGGCCAGCAAGAAGTCCGGACCTAACCTCCATGGATTTTCATGTGTGGGGGCGCATGAAAAGTCTTGTCTACAGTGAGCCAAATCCAGTTTCGTCAGTGGAAGAATTAAGAGAAAGGATTGTGGATGCAGCAAATCAAATGAGGACAACGTTGACCACTGGAGTAGTGAAGACTGGTCTCCGTGGAAGGATACTACAATGAATCAGAAACAGAGGCGGCCATGTTGAACATGAACTGTAGCGTAAGAAAAAGTTGTGTCGAAACCTGACTTAATAAATGACATTTCATGCTTACCTATTGTTTTAACTTTTTAGGGCTAAGTATTTTTCTTCTCCACTGTCGCCTAAGAAACTAAGTTTTTTCAATGCGTTTAAATAAAACCCTAGATTGTTATACCTTGTTAGATAGCTGATGAGACGTAGATATTTTTTAACACATCTGCCGAACAACTGCCATAATATTTTTTCAAAATATTCCTTAGAGAAAAATAAACATTCAATTTTTTTTTTTCATTTCTTAACTTTAACTTGTCTACTACGGCCTGTTCAATTAACTTATGCACTATTTTAATGATTGACGTCCTAAAGCATCTTATAACACATGTAAACATGCAATAATAATAATAATAAGACACATAAAATAAGCAAAATTAAATTTAGTAGCCCAAAAATCGGCAATTTTCAATAAGAAAATTAAAAGTCGAATGTCTCGAAAAGGGTTAAGTTTAGGGTAGGGTGTTTCATAGTGAAATACGTCAGAAATGATGGGTACTCCACGCCCTTAACGGATCTAGCACGACTTTTCCTGTAACCCTGTATACCTAAGTATATCAGTAGTCTAGTACCTACTCATAACATAAGTAACTCTTGTATACTTAATTTAGGACTAGATGGAGTTGTGAGAATGTTGAGAAATATATTTAGTTCTTAGACTCTTTATGTCATCACTACAAGTATAGTATAAAACAAAGCTGCTGTCTGTCTGTCCCTATGTATGCTTAGATCTTTCAAGCTTTTCAGTCTCTTTTGCCTACGTATTATTCTAGGCCAGCGAACTCTGTACAAGATTTTATTAAAATTAACCCAACTGTTTGTCTGTAAACCAACAAAAATCATTCATCCATACTTGTAATGTTTTCGTTCATAATCATTTATTAGTATAGAATGTGAACAGATGATACTGCTTGGATAGCCAAGTGCAAAAATTTGTTACACAAATGTCCACTATTTTATCATGCTGCAGGTCCAATCCCTGCATAGGACAAATATTTGTATGATCCATAAAAGCTTATTCTAAGGCTGATCCAGCACATTCTATGTGCATGAGTATAATTTGTGCATCAAAGGAGTCTTACTCTTGTTTTGTTTTTTGTGGGAAATCATCAAATTTTAATGACCCTGCCCGCTGTGTCTGCTGTGGGATGGGGTGTCAGACTTTTACTGACCAAAACCCAATATGTTCCTCCTGGGGCCCTTTGAGGGCCAGGGTCGCGATAACTCTCACAAACATGGAGGTCTTACTCCTAGCGTTTTAAACATTGATCAACACAAAAACTTGTTAACTGTATAATCTCATGTCAAGCTCTGTGATTGGTTATAAGTTTTGTGATCAACAAATCAGTGGTGATCAGTTAATTTGACAGAAGATTCAATTGATCAGCCTCCCAGAAACCGCCGGTTAAGCATTCTTTTCATATGTACATAACATAAGTATTACATTTCTTTATGTAGGAGTTGTTTTACTTACCCATATCACTGGAAAGTCTTGTGCGTAATGGACGGAGCAGTCCAGATCCACTTGGCTTCCGATATCACGTATCTGTTCCTGTGTTATGTGAGATATAGTTGGTGTTCTTTGTGCTGATACTGAAATAACAATAAATATTAGGATTAGAGTAAAAGAAACTATAAATATATGTGGTTTTAAGTATTGAATATACTGTAGGTAATACAGAACGCTCATATGTGAATATCACAGATAGTAAAGTATTGTTTTTGTATACTGCCAATTTTGAAAGAAGAAGTATGACATGATTTACATTATTTGAATAATATTTTATGTTGTTCAACTTTATTTATTTATTTATGACTCTAATATTGTAATTAAATAGCTGGATGTTGTACATTTATTGATGTATCACAAGTTTGTCATACAAAAACACAAAGTTGTTATTTATTCTGTTTTGTAAGTCTTGCTTAAGTTAATATTATCATTTACAAAATAGATCCTGTACTGTTGTTCTGAGAAATAAATTCTCTTCTTTTCCATACTATAACTATTTGGTACCAGTACTTTATATGATAAACAGTTGTTAGTGACAATTAATATATCTTTATATGATTGTAATGATTTTTGGTGTCTATTAAAAGATGTGACTAACTGTAAACTTATTGCAAACATGATATTTGAGCAAAGTTTAACTATTGGTATTGTAGTAAACTAAAGTTGAAAGGATATTTAACAAACATTATGAAATAGCAAAACCATAAAGTTATTGATATTGGCACTCATCAGAGTCGTCATTTCATTACTTAAGCCATAATTGTTTTTTTTAAAGTTAACTAATATGGCATAGCCATAAGTAAGTTAGATATAGGCGGGCTATTACCTCTTGTATTATTTTTTTAAAGTACATAAACCTATACTCCATTTGTTTAGGTAATTAACTAAATGTAAACAATCTTGGCGTTACTTTTTAACCAAAAAAATAATTTAAAATATAGATATTACCACTTACAAATCAAATATCTATAGTTTTAGAAAATCTGAATGTATTTCAAGTTATAAAAAGTGTTTTACATTTTTCAAGATCACATTTTGTATAAAAGACATACCAAAATTGTTTACATTTAGTTAACTACCTAAACAAATGGAGTATAACACATATTTGGCACAAAACTTATTTCATGAAATAAACAATAAATGATTTTTGGAGTCATGTTTAAGCAATTACTCGGTTATTGGCGGTTTAATTTGCATACAAGTGTCAATATGGAATTGACAAAAGGTACTTATAGTCGTAACGAACGCTATTTACAATACTTTTTCGACATACTTTTGTTTTAAACGAAAGTTAAGATACCTATTTAGGACATTTTATAACGTACACCCATAGCTGGTCCTTAGAATTTAATAGAAAACTCATTGTAAAACGATCAATGTAACGAAATGGGTGTGTCAATACAAGTAAAAAATAATACTCGTAAAATAGGCGTGGACCAAAAAAGTACGCCAAACTACGCCATTTTGATGTGCGAATATGGTTTCTATCAGTTTTTAATAGTTAATTTCACTTACCAATTGTTATTATGCACAATAGTAAAGATAAATAAACTAATTTTGTAAACGCCATCGTGTTAGTTAACACTGTCTTACAACAACAACCGAAACTCGAATCTTTTTTGTTCCGTTTGAATGGTTTGTTTGAATGTGAATGAATGAGTATATTTCGTTGGTATAATGTTGCCAAATCAAAATTAGGATTTTGCTGGAGGTCACCTCACTACACTAATTAAATAATATCCTGTTTTTTTTTTTTAACTGCTTTACTTTATTTTTGATAGAATACTAAATTGTATATATAAAATGATGACGTTTTCATTAATAACTCATATATTTTTTTAAAATTGGTTACATTCATATAACGTCATTCATGATTAAAGTGAATGAACTATCCATTGAATACATCGTAATTACCGACTCCGCTATGCTCAGTAAGTAAAACAGTCGACGTGTATGGTTTGTGCCTTTCGACACGAGATGTCGTGGCAAGTTTTTTAGTTACGTATTTCATTGGTAGATGGCAGATCCTAAAATGAAAAAGTGATGTTTTAATTACGTCTTGACAAATTTGTAAAGAAATCGCGGTAAAATAAGTTAATTATAATATTAGTCAAAAGATAGTCCTCTATGAACAGCAAAAAGACATGGAGTCCCAAATGACGTAAGTTTATTCGTATGCCTATGCCTACCATAAAATTTTACATAATAATAGTAAAACAACAAACAAGTTCTAGGTTAATGATAAATAAACACAAATATATAAAGCCAGTGTCTACATGAATATTTAAAAAAGCAGTCTTCCTTTTCTAATAAAATTACTAGTTACTATAAAAATTCTTGCGACTCCGGGGCCACTTCTGCTCACGATTAAGAATTACCTACGGTTGGGTCCAAAACTAATCGGGTATTCCCGATAAATTCACATAAGAACAAAGTCATAAAGTCATTATAATAATATTTACGAAACGCGTAATTTACAATGTTAGATCTATAGTAGCTGATTACGTATAATTATCTTTTAAAAAACAGCAATTAATGATAAACTTTATCTGGCTGATTAGAGTATCAATGAACTTTGATACATTTAGGACAATTACCGTACTTACCTAATTTTTTAAACATAAATGTAATAATTTTAAAAAGCTATAGTGTATTTAAAAAATGCCCTATACTAGACAGACGGGCTCCATTTCAACTGCAATCCAACCGCAAATTGCATTTCGGATACAGATTGCATGCAGTTGACACGACTGCAATAGAACTGCACTGTTGGTTTGAATACAGACGAAACAATCCGTGCCTATCTCCCCAGGAACTAATCCTGTCAGGATTATGACATAGGCTACTTGGAGCCCGACATCCAAATAAAACTAACTTTAGTATTTATATTCGTTCGTCTACAAATATGTATTTTTTGTAACAGTCAAGCAAAATGGAAGCGGTCGTGTTTGACGGTAACAAGCTCTCGCTCAAATATGACAAGAACTATCCCATGCCAGAGATAACAGAAGACGATGACGTCATCGTAAAGGTCCATTATGCTGGCATATGCGGCACTGATCTGCATATTATTCAGGTAATTGTACAGTGATTTTTAATAAAAAAGTAGTTTTGCTATTCCGCAATAGATGGCGTTAGTTCATTCGTGTTGGCACCTGCTTGGGTTATGAAAACATCTACATTGTAATTATAAGACTTTCCGTATACATTTTAGAGATTGCAGAGAGTTGTAAGAAAAGTCAATACATTTGCTCTTTGTTAAAGCTTTAATATGATGCCTAAAGAAGAACTAGTCACTGATTGCCAATCTAGCGTTCTGCGGCAGATATCTCCAACATCTAGAATACAAGTTACCTCACTATAATTATTTGCGCCTATGTAATTTTTCCTTATCCAGGGAGAGTTCCCAGCCATCAAAACTAAACCGATAGCTTTAGGCCACGAGTCTTCTGGAGTTATTCATGCCGTCGGCAAGAACTCCGTCTATAAAGTAGGACAAAAGGTCGCTATTGACCCCAACAAGTAAGTACCGTAATCTTGAGGAAAAAATTTAGCATAAAGTACCAACAACTTTCTAAGGGAACTAGACAGGTTTTAAATAGCCTTCCATGCATAGTAGTGAAAAAATATTTTCAAGAAGTTATTTGGTCACGCTACTTCATAAAAGATGGCAGCATTATCTGCGTGATGTGTTGTAAAAGTTCAGCTATTTGGCAATAGATGGCGCTATCCATAAACTATCATATAAGGTTCTTTATCTAAGGTTTCCAATTTCTTTAATCAAATTAAAACACCTTTTACATTTATACTCATTTAGAGCTTGCCTTTTCACCGACAAAGCACTGAATCAATTTAACTTACGACTGCCAGCAATAACGTCATAGGCCACTTGTTTACTCTCTTACTTACTTTCTTCTTTAACTACGAGCGTTAGCCAGTATTACTACGCAGTTAAAACAACCTCCTTACAACCAGGGCCTGCAACCTCTGCGACTACTGCCATAAGGGCACTTACCAGTACTGCCTGACAGGAGGTATTAACAGCACCATCGGTATCTGGAGGGACGGCGGCTGGGCGCAGTACGTACGCGTGCCCCAAGAACAGATCTTTGCGTTACCTGATGAGATAACCACTGAACAAGGTATGATTTTTACAGATGTAATAATAATGTGGATTTGCTTGTTTATAAGTGCGGATTTTTGTTCCATTAGCCATTTGTCTAGATCAGATGTCTCAGAAAAGAATAATAAAAATGTCCGGACCGATTTCGGCCACGGTGGCTACGGCGGTCAGTTTTACTATGACTTCAACCAGCTAAGCAGGGCATATTATAGTGCACAAGCGTATGCGCAAACACAGGTGCACTCTCTATTCTTTTATTCTCATAGCCCAGTGGGACGGCAATCCGACACGACCGGAGAGAGATCAGGCGCAGGACCCACATTTTTACGTGCCTTCAGAAACACGGAAAAATCTGGTTAAGAAGCTATTTCTTTCCTAGCTGGCCTCTGCGAGCCATACTCCTGCGTGTCCCACGGCTTCTACCGCGCCTCCCCTATCAAAGTCGGGGAGCGGATCCTGGTACTGGGAGCTGGCATCATCGGGAACCTCTGGGTCACCACCCTGCATCACCACGGGCACCGCGACGTCACCGTGTCAGAGACGAATAAGACTAGGCTGGAAATTGTTAAGAGACTGGGTGAGTTTGGAGTATATATTTATAATCCTAGATATAAACCTAATATTGTCTGTAAGACATCGCAAATCGCTCTTAGCGATAAGACCGCCAATTGTGGCACCATGCAATAAAGAATATTCTATCTATCTATCTCTATAATTGTGGTAGAACTATTGATATTGATACACTAGGGTGAAATTTAAGTTAGGGACCTCCCAAAAAATTATTTTGCAACTAGCTTTTGCCCGCGGCTTCGCACGCGTTAAGAAGTATAATTGTTTAGCAAGTTAGTATAAAAAATTAGGGCCTACAAAACTTCTTTGTACACAACATTCTTAACTAATTTGTCATTTGGCGCTAAAACTATCAAGCTACTGGGAGAACTTACTCGTGAGCAAGCAACATAAAACTGCCCATGAGAGAAGCAATGTTCTCTCAAGTTTGAGACCCGCAAATTTGAGAGTTTGCCCCTGAGACTTGTCATGGCAAGTCAAAAATCTAAGAAGATTTATATAAACTATTTCATCCCCTTATGGGTGGAATTTATCAAAATCCTTTCTTATCGGATGCCTACGTCATAGTACCTATATGCATGCAAATTCTCAGGCCGATGGGTTTAATTTTAACAAAGTTTCATACAAAACTTCATCCCCCTATTTTATCATTGGGGAGTAGAATTTATCAAAATCCTTTCTTAGCGGATACCTACGTCATAACATCTACCAGCATGCCAAATTTCAGCCCGATCCGTCCAGTAGTTTGGGCTGTGCGTTGATAGATCACTATGCCAGTCACCTTTGAGTTTTATATATATAGTAGACAACGAACAATTTAAACAACAAATACTATGAAAACAACGAAAATTTCCTTGTGCAACGAAAGTACAAAGTGAAAAATCAAGCTATTTTATTGCGGGGTATAACACCTCGGTACGCGCGATCGCAAGTCCCGTCGTGGTACCTCGTCCCGCGCCCCTCACTGCAACTCGCCTCGAGAGCCGCGTGCCGTGCCGTGCAAAAATATAAAAAATATTCGTGTGTACTTTTTAATTCCACGATATATCAGAAACTATTCATCCGATTTATAAACTGTAAAAGACAAATATTATCTCCATGATATGACCTTTTTTTTAAAGTATGTTTTAGACGTAAGAATTAATATGGTAGTACTAAAATCATGCTCAGAAAATATGTCTTATTTTTCTTTATCTGTTTAGCCTCATCATGGATTTCCCCTAAAAGATAGATATAGGGCATCGCGAACTTTTTTGTAGGTCTATAGGAGCCCTACATTTTCGTAGTACATAGTATTCATATATACTTGAGTATTTCGGCAGCGTACGCGATAAAAGTGATTTAGCAATTTTTTTCCGACTTACTTGACTAATATCCTTATTTGAAGATAACCGAGAGAAGTAGGGTGATTTCATATAGCCCATGGCAATTCGGAATGATGTAGCTTTCTAACAGTGAAAGAATTTTTAAAATCGGTTCAGTAGTTTTGAAGATTAGCGCCGACAAACATACAAATATACAAACTTACAAACTTACAAACTTACAAACTTACAAACTTACAAACTTACAAACTTACAAACTTACAAACTCACAAACGCTTACCTCTTTATAATATTAGTATAGATATAGATTAACTTTTTTGTTAAATTCCACACAGACGGAGTCATGGTTAGGTTGGTTATGTATTTGTGGTGGATATATAGCCACAAATTTTTGTTTTTGTTTCAGAAACTGACTACAAATTATTCACACCCGATGAGTTAGCTAAAGAAAAAGCCACATACGATGTTGTCATTGATTGCACAGGTATAATACTTATAAACTACACCCAATTTTATTGAATAAATTATGCAAGAACGGTACTCAACTAAGTGAAATTGTGAAGTGCCTATTTTTCGCAAAAGCTCTACCGGGATCTTTTAGCACGCGGCCGAAATCGGAACCAATGCCGTCATATATGAAAAATATCACTTTTGGACAGACAGTCGAGTTGATTCTTGTTGCAAATTTGCACACCAACGTCCTCACGTTACTGTCATCCACGTGCCAAGAGATCCTTGTAGCTCAAACATCTTCTTGAAGATGTCTTGAGAATGAGTATTGGGATCTGGAAACAAAACACAAATTCTACTGAAATCGGCTGAACACCAATATTATAGACGTTTGGTAAAACCTCAAAAATGTTTGGTAATTTTCTATGTCTACTTTATTGCCCAACCATCGTATCTTACCGTAGTAATTGTTACTCCCAGGTGTTGGCAAAGTGATGGAGATTTGCTTCAACTACCTCCGAGAGGGGGGAAAGTACGTAGTCTTTGGATGCTGTCCACCTACTCACACTACTGCGTAAGTACACATAGCCCTGAAAAGGCCACCCTTTCTTAGCAAGTCTGCAATTGTTCACGTCAATAGAAAACGTTCTTATGTATGACAGGTCAAAGTCACGTCACAAATCGAAAAGGAATGTCATTTTCTTACATAAAGAGCGCGGGCACACGATGTGTTGAAGTGGCACACTGCAAATATATCACCGTATCGGAGGACAGTGGCGTTGCTCTTCCTAATTTGAGAGCGTTTATTTTTAAACGACTTACTAAGTGACATTCTATAATGTCTAAGATGCAAGGGTTTTTTGGCACGTGGATGACATTAACACGAGGGTGTGCATATTCGGAACAAAAATCAATTCGACCGTCTGTCAAAAGTGATGGTTTTACATATACTACGGCATTAGTTCCGAATTCGGCCACGTGCCAAAAGATCCTTGTAGCATTATATTTTTGTCTACATTCCTCTTGACAAAGACAGCACGACACTTAAAGGCGACTTATCACCCTTTTTTAAATCGCTTTTAATTTTTATTTGTTTCAGTGTGAACCCTTTCCAGATTTACAACAAGGAATTAACTATTATTGGGGTTAAGATCAATCCTTTCAGCTTCCCCAGCGCCATTAGCTGGCTCAAAGCTATGGGTAGCAGGTGAGACATTTTCTTTATTAAATAAAAAAATCGGGAAAAAAAGTGCGCGACAGGTTCAGTATCATCATAAGCTACTGAAATGTATTTAGCAGCCTCGGCTTCCCTTTTCCTCCGCTAGCATGCCTGTCTGTGAAACCCCCCGCGATACAAGGGTTAAATTCCTTAGTACGGGAGACGATTTTATAAATAAAAAAAAGCTGCCCCATACAGGGCCAAAAGGGATAGAATTCTTAGCTTCTTAAAAATCAAAGTGTGGCAAACTGCCGAAAATTCCTGATTTGATTCTGACCAAACCGATCAGACTATGCTTATACCAAAAGATGGCACCTTAGCACAAATACTTTTCAACCTAGATCCACTAGTTTTATTCCTTACAATCAAACATTTTTTATATTTTAGGTACGTGGACTATTGCAAACTTGGTGTGAAGACATACGCCCTTTCTGAGTACGCTGAAGCCATTGATGACCTCAAGAAAGGCTGCGTGGCTAAAGCTGTCTTTAAAGTCATCAAGGATTAACTTTAGACAGTGTTGCCATTCAAACGGTTTAAGTGTTGAGATATAATAAGTTTTTATAGTGAAATTACATATTATATTTCGATTTTTATTAATGGTTTGATAAAAGAAATATATTTATTTGATCATGTTTTTTTGGGTTTTAATGATGTATGTTGTTTTTTTTTCTTATAGTCATCATAATGTTTTTGTTAAAAACAGGCATATTGTAGTTAGCAAAAGAAACTAACTATAATAATAATAATATTCCTCAACATTCTCACAACGCCATCTAGTCTCAATACGAATGCAGTAAAGTTATAGTTTGTCTCGCTTAACACAAGATGGCGTAGCAATTTTTTTCATTAGTGTATTTCATTAGTAGATGGCAGTGATTAAATTTATTGATTGAAATTATTTATTAAGTTAAATTGTTAATAACGTTACGTTTACGTTTTGACGACCTTTACTAGGTATCGTGGTAAAAAAATATAATAGTAAAAAAAAACAATCTTCTATAAACAACATTAAATTAATTTTAACAAGAAATGAAACCGACGTCACAGGCAGCGGCACTAAAAACTTGAAAATAATCTAAATAACAAATGATAATTATCATCGTATCACCTAGGTACTGCCTGAAGTCGGTGCCCAATTAGTAGGTAGGATATTTTCGTTAGGTACGTATGGGGTCATATGTATTGGTTTTGACTCTTAATTTATGTGTGTGTGACTAAAATTCATTAGAAATTGCAAATCAGTCCCGGTCCAGGCGTCTTTGAGTAATCGGTGAACAAAATTAAAAAAGAATCAAAGAAAAGATGACGACGAATTGAGAACCTCCTACTTTTTGAAGATGGTTTTCGTAAAGGCATTGTTAAAATTAAGTACGTTCAATCAATCAATTGTGAAGATTATTAGTATGCCTACCATAACTACATACTACATTTTTATCTACATAAATAAAAGTACCATTGTACTGTATTTTCTTCACTAAAAATTACTAAACAAATCTCTTTTTTTTTAAATAACTACTAATTAAAATATTTGCAAATAGCATGGATAGAGGGCAGGGATATTAAGTGATTTAGGGTATGATACGTGATCATATTGTGTTTTATTTGACGTTTAAAAAATGTTACTTAGCCTATCTTGAATAAATAGATTTTGATTATCTGATAAAAAAAAGCCTTTTTTATTACTTTTACAAATACAATAGTAATATAAATAATTAAAGTGCGTGCAATTTACTTGTGAAGAAATAAAAAAATAAACATCTAAGTATACAACGAGATTTTATGAAAATAAATGTCATGCAATATACACTGTTTTTTGTTAAATAGCTTAAATAAGGTATGGTAAATAAAATCTGTTTAGCTACTAATAAAAAGCTACGAAAACCATGTGAGATCTATAGTATCTGATTATGCATATCTCATGAAAACACAGCAATTAATGATAACTTTATCTAACAGAATAGAGTCTCAATGAACTTTGGCAAATATAGGACAATGAACCGTTTTTGTGAACTTTTTGCCATTAGTATGGCCATCCAACGTGATATACCGCCAGCGCTTTCGGCACATTCCCGGCTGATAAGTAGGCAGATGATATTTTTTAAACCTTAATAAAAATATTTGACGACTTTTATACAACGCCATCTAGTCTCCAACTGAGCAGAGCTTGTATTATGAGTACTCGACAACTGATAAACATACTTATATACTTCTAAATACATACATACTATACATAAATTACACCCAGGCATAAGGTGAATGATCGTGCTCATCACACAAACATTTGTGCTGGATGGGAATCGAACCCACGACCTTTGGTATTGCAGTCAAGGCCACTAACCACTGGAACAACTGGCCCGTCTTATGAATGTCTCATATTCACATGCTAGGCACTTTTTTTCTGGACATATTATAGTGATGATCAAAAGACTACAAAAATAAAATTTAGCAGAGCTGTCCAGATCAACACACCAATAATATAATCATTAGACTCGGCGTGCTGTGGGCGAAACCGCGTGGGACAAGAAGCATTTGGGTGTTCACAAATATTGGCTCAGCCGCAACTGTGACATTTTTTTTTAGGATTCTATAGCCAAAAGTGAAGAGCAAAAACCCAACGGGTTCATTATGTCTGTCTATAGCTTTTTGATGTGATTTTCGATTATAGATGATAATACGGAACCCTTCGTGCGCGAGACCGACTTGCACTTGAATCGAATCACTCGAATTAAATACAAATATCAAGATGAAGAAACCTCAGACCTTCTAATCAGATCAGTGTCAGGTAATTGTAACATAAGCTACCAGATATCGCAATGTCGCACATGTCTGCGACTGGCGCGTTTAGCCGGGAGTTGTAAGTTACAATAGGGGGTTACAATGCTAAAAAAACACGTGAATTATGGACGACGGCAAGAGCTAATAAGTTAGGAATTTAATCCTTGTAACGCGGGGCGCTTCACAGACACAAAATTTTTATTTCAAAAACATCCAGACTCAGAACAAGCTTCTGTAGATCGCACAAATTCTTGCCTTACGCGGGGATCGAAGTCGCGACACGACGTGCACAGAGGTAGGTAATAATTGGTGTGATCTTTTACACTCAGCTGACTCAGCTATCCGTGCAGTCTTTTCTTTTCCATGGTCGAATAAAATCATGGTTCACCTAGCCAAGTAATGGTTACACGTCCACATTATCTTAGTTACATAATATATTACTCCACCTAATGCGACAATGACTGTTATTTACTAGTTTACTGGTTAGTAGTCACTTCAAGACCAGTGTCGGCTTTATAACGACGTAAGTTTCGTTTATTTATTGTTTTAAAATACGGATCAAAAACATTTTAGCATTAAGTGTATAAAAAACCTCAATGTATCAATTATTCGAGTAAAAGAAAATGTTGTCAAATCGTATACCTGTTTTGCGGCTTGTATTATTGTTTACTAACTATTTCCCGCGATTTCGCCCGCGTGAATGTCGGTTTAGTACGAAAGACGATACCCAACTGTGACGCAGCCGGTTAAAAAGTAGCTTATGTGTAGATATATTAATAGTCTCAGCTGACACCATACCAAATTTTATCAAAATTAATCCAACGGTTTAAGCGTGTAAGAGCAACAAACATCCAACCATAGTAATATTTTTCCGTGGTTTTAATATTAGTAGGATATAGGAGCAGTGAGTAGTTAACTGTTATTGCTATGTCTTATGCCGAAGGTATACAATGTGGAGATGTGGTACCTCCTAATTACCTCCCGTGCTTTCCTCTTTTATAAATTTTTTGTCTGTTTGTTATCCGGGGTAAATAACTAATCACTTCAACCTTCGACGAGGGCACTGCGTGAGAATATGTCGTAATCCCACCGACTAAAAACACCCAGCCCTTTCCATTGAAGTGGAAGCGTGACGACGCTTTTCTCTGAGTTATACGTTATAAAGCTTCCACAACTGCACTGTGCGGATTGCTTTAGAGAGGTGGGTTTAATGTGCCCTCCCTTTACCTACTCTGAAAACAGACGTGGAAAATATGGCGTCTTTATCCGTTAGCAGGTATGGCTTGATCCATGACTTTAACTCACGCCGAGGGCTCCGCATGGGGATATGTCGGACGCTCACCGACTAAAAACACCTCGGGCCCCTTCTACTACCTAAACAAGAGTCACGGGATCGCTCGCACATACTCGCGCGACTCTGGCTCGGGAACCTCAGGGTACCCTGACGTCGTTAAGCATCCTATTGCTGCAGAGCTCTACCCTAGTCATCATATCTCTTGGCAACCTTTATGAAGTAGATAAAAGTGACCATCGCTCGCTACACGTCCTCATTGTTGATCATGGGTTTGATTCTTGACCATAAGTTTGATCATAGATGGGAGCGTGAGTTCCTGATTTTTGGAATATGGCCGAGATCACAGTCGGGAGACAGAGCTTTTGATCTCCCATTTATCCCACATTGGCAAGGTAGTATGTAACTACAAAAACCCTACTTGAACTTGTGGCGTACGCGTCGTCACCACGCTAATAAGGATGTGGGAAGTTGTTTCTTCTGTTCCCCGTCACGTAGTTCAATGAAAATTGGATACGCTTTTCATTTTATTGTGTAGATGAAAAGTTATCTTAAATCTCGTGTAACGTTTCAGTACTGCTTTTTACTGACTACTAGCTTAGCTGCTACTTACTAGCTCCCGTTTCCATACGATTCACCATCTTTGATGTGTTATTCCTACGTAGTTTTTTTATTGATTTGATAAAAGAAAAAAAAATTCAGGCAACAAACGGGTCTTATTCGATATTTCTTTTCTCCTGAAGTTTCGGCCGAGTTGCACCGACCGTGGTCACGGGCGGACTGTTTTAAAATATTTAAGAAAAATCATGTATTTTATGTTTTTTGGAAATCTATTTAGTTTTTTTTCAATATTTTTTCTTTAAATACCTGATTCTTCAGGATAATAAGTTTTCCCACCGCTGACAATAATCAACATTTTTGTTACAGTTAGTCATACAATAAATATTTATCTGTTAAAAACAATTGCCTAAAATTGTGTAATAAAAATTAATACGAGTATCAGATACTACAACTTATCTTGTCAATATTAAACTTGCCAAAAAACTGCACTATCATAAAACTAAGATTGCTACAGGCGTAATAAAATAATTATGGAATTTTTATTCAATAACTACCTATTAAAAAGCTTATACTGACATTATACACGTAATAAAGTATGTTTATTAAGTAGATAAACTATAGATTACGTTATCTGTATTATTATAATATTTTGTTATGTTGTTATTATATTAGTTTTGTAGGTACTGCTTTTTTTGTTAATGTTTGAGAGTTTCTTGCCGGTTTTAGAGATTTTTGCCGGTTCTTCTTTATAAGAATGACAGTTAGGAACCGCACAACTAGAGTTAGTAACGTTTTGAAAGTGCCTGAAAAGGCCTACTCGAAATAAAAACCTTTTGATATTGACAACATTTCATTTGTTTTTAATTCCCATATTTTTGTTTCACTTGAAACTGGTAGTGAAAAGGGACCTACTTTTTTAAAAGCTTTTATTTAACTTGCAATGTATGGATATTTGTGTGTTCGGGTGAAATCTTTGAACTCAATTTTGAAGTAGATATAATCAACCGTTTGTGCTGAAATTTTGTGGACGCATTTTGTTTGGATGACAATATATGATAAGATATGTGACGTCATTCTAAATTCAATATGGCGGATCATACAAGATGTCAGATTTGTTATATTTAATCCACTTATACAATATGGGTATCAAATGAAAGGGCTTGTTAAGAGTGACTAGAAAAAGAATATGACGTCATTCTGAATCCAATATGGCGGACCATGCAGGATGGCGGAATAGTTACCTTTAGTCTACTTCTACAATATGGGTATCAAATGAGAGGGCATTTTGAGAGTAATAATAACTTGAACAGACTGAGGAACCTAGCCAGCGATAACTAAAAAGTAAAAAATAAAAAATTTTAAGAAAAAAAACTTTTTAAGAAAAAGCTTTTATTTAAACGCTCTAAAAAGAAGAAAATAAAATATTCCTTTTGGATTATACTAACAACTCCTCATTATACAGAATTTATATATAATAATAAAAGCTTGTCGCGAGGTTTACATACCTATCAACATTCCTTTATATCATAATAATTTGTGGTAAATCGAGCGACAAGCTTTTATTATTATATATAAATTCTGTATAATGAGGAGTTGTTAGTATAATCCAAAAGGAATATTTTATTTTCTTCTTTTTAGAGCGTTTAAATAAAAGCTTTTTCTTAAAAAGTTTTTTTTCTTAAAATTTTTTATTTCTTTCATTCATGATTTTCTTTTTGAATGTTAGTGCATTCTTAAAAGTCGAATTTAAGTGTTAATTGATGTCACATATACTGTTGAATAATGTTTGTCTTAGGCTAGATACTGAAATTTTGATGAAATAGACGTGGTGATTTTGTTTACCGTAAAAGAATAGTCAAATGATATTACAACTATCATTTTCAATAACTTCTTCATTCTGTAGTAGTAGCATGGGAATCTGACTTCACAACCATTACTGGTGTTTTTTTTTCAAAATTAATGAAACAAAAACAAAATTAGATTCTAAATGAGAAAATAAATGTTTTTTTTTGTAGACGCTTTAAACTAAATATTGAAATTTGGTCAATTTTTGTATTAAGCGAAAATCGACGAGTGATTTTGCGGATGTAGGGGATATACGTAGGTACCTATCCAATATTTTTTGGAAATCTAATTGACGGGCTTATTAGATTATTTAGTCAAATACCCAATTATGGACCCTGTTAGGTTTCAGCAAAAGGCATTAGAATAATTACAAAATTAATTTAGTAAAGTTTAGTAAATAGTGTACAGGGATAGAAATCCCTACCCTATATTATGCTTTACAAGTTAGAGTAAAACTCTTATTCCCATGAGTATGTTTGGTCTCTTAGGGTTTGATATTATGATATCATTTCCAACATCCTTCTTTTCGAAGTTGGTTAATAATGTTTTTCGTGCATTCTGTGACCTTGTTTATCTTTCAATATTATATATTTTACTAGCTGTAATTGCCCGCGACTTCGTACGCGAAAACGGAATATATTAGATATGAAATTAGATCTTAGACCATTGATGCATATACAACATTTTAAGAAAATCTGATTTCGGAGTGCGGCAACTTATATTGTGACACGGGAATTTTATATAAATACTAGCTGTCCGCTCGCGGCTTTGCCCGCGTGTATATTTGGTTACTTTGGTTAATTTTTTTCAGTGTGTGTTCGAAAAATCCAAATTTCTCACGGAACCCTATTTTTTTCCAAAATAAAATATAGTCTATGTTACTCGTGGATAATGTAGCTTTCGAATGGTAAAAGAATTTTTAAAATCGGTCCAGTAGTTTTTGAGCCTATTCATTACAAACAAACAAAGTTTTCCTCTTAATAATATAATAATGTAGATGTAGATATGTATATAAGACACAAGGATAAAGTTCCTTAGTGCTAGAGTCGTTGATAAAAAAGAAAGAAAACGGAATATAGGTATTTACCTGCCTAAAACTTAAATTAAACATAATGGATTCTGAAAATAAAAATTTACAACATATTTACTTACCTATTCGAAATGTATTTAAAACATGAATAGAATTTTATGTAAGTTTAACTTTGTGGTTATTTTCCTCGTTTGTAGTTATGTTAATTCATAATAATTGAGGAAAATTTACTAAATAATAGAAGGAAACAAGATTTGTTGCGTATTTTGACCTACGATCAGAATCGTGTATGTTTTCGCGCATTTATTGTAAATATTTATGTAATTCTCGCGTTATACATACCTATACATAAATAATATATTCTCACACCACATTTTATACATATTATTATTATACATATTGGTACTTAAACCCTACAACTAAGTGCTTGATTGATTTGGATGTTTAAAAAAAATGAATTGATCCTTCAAAAAGTAATTAAAGTCTTTAAAGTTCTTCGTGATATTAACTCGCTCGCTAAATCAGGTTGGCGATGGCGAAAAGACGCCGCGGTAACAAGTCTAGTTAGACTGTGGTTTTCACTTAGGTATGCAACAATTGTTTTCCACGTAAATAATTAGTTAGATAGTAATTAACTATGTCTAAAGGTTATCTAGATAACAGCGTGTTGACAAGTTTTATCGAAGTAATGTGTATCTCATTTGTTTATTGATATCTCATAATAATATCAATATGGAAACTGCGCGGCAAAGTTGAAGGTTTTAAACAAAAAACAAATATTGACACCTACTGATTCTCATGTTAAACTAATCATGAGAATCAGTGGGACACTTCAGGCAATAATTTACTCTTTGTTTTAGATTTTCAAAATGGAGGCAGTCGTATTTGACGGTAATAAGCTCAAACTCTCATATGAAAAGAATTATCCCAAGCCAGAGATATTAGACGATGATGACGTCATCGTAGAGGTCCACTATGCCGGTATATGCGGCACTGATCTGCATATTATTCACGTAAATATACCATAAAACTTTGTTAAATTTTAGTTTTGCTACTCTGCAATAGATGGCGTTAGCTCCTTTGTAATGCAAATGCACCTTTGTCTTCGGTTTTTTTTTGTAATTCAATTTACGTAGTAATTAAAGGAATTGTGTTTCAATATAACATATTCTATTGAAAGGAGATGTAAAAATAGTTAACACGTATATACCTTCAAGTTTTTTAATATGATGACTTTATTGTCTAAAGAAAAATTGGGAACCTACGGGTCATCACGCGATTCGAAATTTTAAAATTCTGATCCAAAGTTTCTTCATGACATTTAAATGTACTAATTAGGTAAATAATTTTTCTTGTCCGTGTGGTGTCCGGATATAAAGAATAGCACCACCCCATATCCTCCACTGGGTGTCGTAAAAGGCGACTAATGGACCTTAAGACCCAGTGCACTGTAACAAGCACCTTGGGTCACCCGAATGGTGGCGGGTAAACAACCAACAATCGCATTCCCAAAGAGGGTTAGTGTCAGGCAGGCGGCCGACTATAAAACCATAGCCAAAACTTTAAGCAACACGTCTAGAAGACGTGTTGCGCCGACCCCAAATAATAATAATTGGGATAAGGGCAGGGGAATGATGAATTAAATAATTTTTCTTGTTTAGGGAGAGTTCCCAGCCATCAAAACTAAACCGATAGCCTTAGGACACGAGTCTTCTGGAGTTATTCACGCCGTCGGCAAGAACTCCGTCTATAAAGTAGGACAGAAGGTCGCTATTGACCCCAACAAGTAAGTACTATAGTTTTAAGAAGATAGACAACATAACTATACCTATTATTTGTGAGGAAATGCTCAGACAGATTTTAAAAACGCCACTTCATCATAACAGTAAAAAACTTTTTGCCAAAGCTATTTGTTTACACTACTCCACAACAGATGGCAGCATACCCTGCGTCATGAGGAAGTGTCGTTACACAATCAAGCACCATAGATGGCGCTGTTTATAAATTATCATTAACTAGCTAGTAATAATAATATATTATGATAACTACACGATTACACTAATATATAACTGGAACTAATATAGTATATTGTGTTATATCATTTTCACGATTTTGTATTAAATTAAAAAAAGGATTACGTACAGCGAGAATATTATTATTATTTATTATAATCAATAGTAAAATACAATATAGTGCTAGGAGGGTCATTTGGCTCGTGACCGAAATGCGAAAAACTTATGCAGTCATAAATATTAAGTCGATTTACGTTGCGAATCTACACACCAACGCTCCCCATGCTAATGTCACCACATACCATAAGATCCTTGTAGCTCTTTATTCACAATTTCTTCCTTACAACCAGGGCCTGCAATCTCTGCGACTTCTGCCACAAAGGCAACTACCAGTACTGCCTGACAGCCGGTATTAACAGCACCATCGGTATCTGGAAGGACGGCGGCTGGGCGCAGTACGTGCGTGTACCGCAGCAACAGATCTTCGCGTTACCAGATGAGATTACCACTGAACAAGGTTACTGTGTTATTTATTTGTTTATTAAAACTAAATATAAAAGTGGATGGATATAGGGGAAGAGATCGACCAAAGAAACGATGGATGGGTTGTGTGAAAGATGACATGGCTGCAAAGAGTGATACTTGCGAGATGACGTCAGATAGGAACGTGTGGAAGAAGAAGACATGCTGCGCCGAACCCAAGTAATAATTGGGATAAGGGCAGGGGAATGATGATGGTATATCTTGGTCTTATCGCAAAGTTGATCATTTCATAAAATCGTCGAATTTCATTTCATGAAATGTTTGACTGTCTATTGGCATCATGTGTCTATCATTGATATGCTCAAACTATGGTTTTTTGGTAAAAAACTTTTTCTTCCTCAGCAGTAGACACTATAGGCCAAAGGCATGTATAAACTATAGGATAATCTGGGTAGAGGATAATCTGGGTAGGATAAAAAAACACTTTTTATCAAAGCATATTTCAATCTTATTTAACTAACCGTTTCTTCTCCAGCTGGCCTGTGCGAGCCGTACTCTTGCGTGTCTCACGGCTTCAACCGCGCCTCCCCCCTTAAAGTAGGGGAGAGGATCCTGGTGTTAGGAGCCGGCATCATCGGGAACCTGTGGATCACCACTCTGCACCACCACGGGCACAGGGAGGTGACCGTGTCAGAAATGAATCTGACTAGGCTGGATATTGTTAAGAGGCTTGGTAAGTTTGGGGCGTTAATTTATAAGTAAGGATTAACTAAAAAAAGATAAGTAATTTGCTTATTTTACAAAATAAAAGTAGCCTAAGTTACTCATTACATCAGTTGCTTGCCAAAAAAGTCCCGCCAGTTCAGAGATTAACGGAAACAAACAGACAGACAGACAAAAAATTATATTAATAAAAATCTTGGTGTATGTACCGTATATAAACATAATTATATTCATATGCAGCGTGTAGTAAAAAATGCTTATATCAACATTACAAACAGAACATCCATTTTTAAAAGCTTTAAGCTGTGATAGTCTAGTGGTAAGAACGCAGAACAAGTCAAAGGTCTCGAGTTTGATGCTCATGGCGCGCACCAACTTTTTGAGCGTTAAGTTCCTGAATAATAAGTTCTTGATCTACAATGAATAACTTTATTCCTTTGTTTCAGAAACTGGCTACAGACTAGTCACACCTGATGTTTTAGCCAAAGAAAATACCACATACGATGTCATTATTGACTGCACAGGTAATATTTGACTGTTAATCTAATCTCCGTTAGTATATACTGAGTAAAATAATATCTCATACTTATAGCAAACTAGTTAAAGCTGTAGAAACATTACCCACTTCTGACCTTTTCAAATAATAAATAAAAATTTCAGTTCATCTTGAACCGAGTTCATAATGACGTATTTTTGACATCAACTTTGTATTAATGCTTCTAGCTGTTGTCCGCGACTTCGCCCCCCTTAAATGTCGGTTAAAGCTGCAAAAACATAACCCACCTATTAAGCATTCGGTTAATGTTAATCGGCCTGTGTTAATCCAGGCTGTCTAACTTCAGACCAAATTTCATTACGTGTAGATTTTAGATGTTCTTTTCGAGACACTGGCTTGTTTTTTAATTTATCAATGCTCATACAAAATATGTTTTTCATACAGGTGTCGGTAAAGTGATGGAGATAAGTTTCAATTACTTAAGAGAGGGAGGAAAGTACGTGCTTTTCGGATGCTGCCCCCCTGCCCACACGACATCGTAAGTATTCTATTTGTAGTTATAGTAATCGTTGCCCGCACAAAGTTCGGTTAAAACTGGCCAAAACATCATGCCCCTCTGACGCAGATTTAAATATAGTACAATATAATATCTACACTCAATATATCTATTATTTTTTCCTACTCCTCCTTTTTTACTATTTCTGATTAATTTCGTTGCGGGTTCTAAGACAGTCAATCATTTCCCCTGGGACACACCGAGCTTCACTGTTTCGGTGGTATTCGTTGGTCTCATTGTAGATCCTGGCTTACAGGAGTTGCAATGACGGGCATGTGTGGTGAGCTAGTCCTAACAAAAAAAAGTATATCTATCTCTTTATCAACGTGTTGCACCGACCCCAAGTAAAATGGGATAAGGGCAGGAAGATGATGACAATATACCTACACTCTATCTAGAGCAAGAAATCGAGTGCGAGTCACGTACAAAGAAACTAAAAAAAAATGTGAAGGACTTGTAGGTTATGATTTCCTTGTGAGTGTCGAAAATTTGCGTCATAACCAGCTGTATATTTGTCATTGTATATTCAACGGACACTGGACCTAAGTGTTTAACATAAATTCCAGCTTAATACCTCCACACATACCTGAGAAGAATGGTTCTTGACATACAGACAGACAACAGATGATCATATACGAGTTCCGTTTTTTTCCTCTAGAAGTAAAGAGTCTTAGAAAGTGTATGATATTCCTAATTATTTATTTTATTTGTTTCAGTTTGAACCCGTTCCAGATTTACAACAAGGAGTTAACTATTATTGGGGTTAAGATCAACCCTTTCAGCTTCCCCAGCGCTATTAGCTGGCTCAAAGCTATGGGTAGCAGGTGAGACACTATATAATAACAAACCAATGTTAAATTAGGATATTTTTTCGACGCTTTGTAAATATGTATTTTTTTTAGTTACATAAGTTTAGTTATAAATGTAGATATTTCTTGTTATAAATAAAGATTCATATAATAAACCAATTTATAATATCCCACTGCTGGGCACAGGCATCTTCTTGGGAAGGGAAGATTTGTGCTTTGATTACTAGACACCACGCTAGCTCACTGTAGATAGCCCATTTCAGGTTCCAATATTTGGAACGCAGGTTTCTTTTTGATATTTTCCTTTACTTATTGTCGGTAGTGTCTTAAAATAACCAAGAGTGTAAGGTGTGTTGGGGTAAGATCGGTGCTGGGGTAAGAGCGTACAAATGAAATTCCCAGCGTATTCGGCTATATTTTTTAATGCTACCCACATTCCGCGCGACGTCATTTAATTTACACAAAACTTTGAAAAGTCACATTGGTACTTGCAAATCAACCGTACAGTTCTATTGCAGTCGTGTCAACTGCATTCAAATTGCATTTGAACTGCAACTTGCGGTTGGAAAGCAATTGCAATGCGGTCCGTAAGACTAGAGACAGTTTGCCTATTGCGGACACGGCTTCAATTTCTCCTCTAAGATAAAAACTATTTTTTTATTATTTCTAGGTACGTTGACTACCACAAACTTGGTGTGAAGACATACGCCCTGTCTGAGTATGCTGATGCCATGGAGGACCTCAAGAAGGGCTCCGTGGCTAAAGCTGTCTTCAAAGTCGTCAAGGATTAATTTTAGACAGTGTTGTTATTCAGAAGTTATAAGTGTTAAGATATGATAAGATTTAAATGTGAAACTAAATTTTATATTTTGTTGTTAATGAGTTGTTTAATTAAATATAAATAATCAAATTTATTTTGTTTTTTTTTTGTTTGAATTGCTAGTTTTTTCTGGAAGACAATTGAAGATATTTTTATTTTGGTAGGGATAAACATATTATAAAAAAAAAACCCTATAAGTACTTATATTTCATGAAAAAGTCGCGACACTGAGAGTTCCGTACAAATAAGCTAAAATAAATACATAATATCTGCAAAATTTTATATGATGTGACGAAGAATTTACGGTTTCAGAAAAAATACTAAAAACGCAAACAAAGACAGAGCATACTATAAGTATTTCCTCTTACTCTACATAACAATGATTAATAGTTCTAATAATCCTAACGGTCAGTATACTAAAAATGTGGTCAAAATCCGACCACATCTTAAAGTAATATTATGACAGTTGTGTAAGCGAGATAGCGCATTACACGGCGTAGAGCGGCGTCTCTCTTCCACAACTGTAATAATATTACTTTGAAAGATGATGGTATAAAAAAACCGGCCAAGTGCGAGTCGGACTCGCGTACAAAGGGTTCCGTACTATCATCTATAATAAAAAAATCACGATTGTTGTAAGTATACTCATTTTTAGGCTGTAGTAAAAGTATAAGTTTCTACCTGTTTATTAAAACCGAGTTAAAAAATCTTAATAATTATGTTTGTTGTATAGGGACCCCCTTCAACATCATTTGTGAAAATTTCAGCTTTCTAACTATCAAGGTTTATGAGATACAGCCTGGAGACAGACAGACAGACAGTGGAGGCTTTAGTAATAGGGTCCCGTTTTACCCTTTGGGTACGGAACCCTAAAAAGTATTGGTAACAATACACAATATGATTGATGGTATTATAATATTTTGTAACGGATTAGGTGAATCATTTGGATTTGGATAGATAACTGTCTTACTATTAGATACTGTGTTACCCAGTAACATTGGTTGCGGAGGTCTTTTATTATTTGTATCTCTTTTAATTCACGGGCTAACTTCAAGGGAAGAAACCCGGTCCTTTTTAAAGGCTTACACGGGGACTCAGGTCCAACATGCAGAGGCCTTGGTGAGAACTACATATAATCTAAAATGTGATAAGGCATCTGTCTACTAGGGGCCATCCACCTCTGCCCTATGGAAGAACAGACATGATTTAGACCAACAGGCTAGTTGGCAGTCTAAATTATTATTTTAATGAACTTTTCAAAGTCTACGTAACTGTAGCGTAAATAAAAATATAGTCTGGGTGGGTCTGGCTATTTTTGAACCAGAAAATGTTGGAATTATCGGCATTAATTTGAACCTGAAACCTCGTTAGCCGTGGCTATTCCAAACACTGAACCATCGAGACACAAAACAGTTTTACATAAAATGTAAATTCAAGTCCATTTTGAAACTGTACCGCACAAACAGTTACATGAACATTAAAAGTCAAATATATGAATCATTATTCGAAAGTATTCTTATTAATATCACTTACTGTATATCGTAACCCGATTATGTACGCAAATAAAATCTTATAGATTCATGACGATCGTTAAGTCACTTTAATCTTTATTGCTGTAATAGCCTAGTGGTAAGACCATAGGACTGCCAAGTCAAAGGTCTCGAGTTCGATCCCCACGGGGCGTACCGACTTTTCGAATGTTGTGTGCTGTTTAGAAATAAATATCACAGCTTCCGTGTTCCGGAAGGCACGCAAAAATTTGGGTCCTGAGCTTGATCTCTCTTCGGTCGTATCGGATTCCCGTCCCATCGGGCTATAAGAGTAAAGGAACAGAGAGTGCACCTGTGTTTGCGCACACGCTTGTGCATTATAGTGCATATTATAATCTGTCCTGCGTAGCTGGCTAGTGTCTTAGTAACTCTAGCCGTCGTGGCCGAAATCGGTCAGGAGATATTATTATAAAACTTCATTTTAAAAGTTATGCCTACGATATCAGATCGTGGCATGATAGGTACAGTCGCGAGCGTGTCGCAGTGACGAACGGAAGGTGTGTTGTTGATGTAATTAAATTGCTGTAAACCAGCTAGCTACGCGGGACATAATAATATTATAGTGCACCAGCGTGTGCGCAAACACAGGTGCATTCTCTGAACTAACTGAAAACTAAGATTATGACGTCACACACGCTCGGATTATGTTATATTTTTTATTCTGCATAATAAATATTACGTATTTTTAAGGGCTATCCATCTTTTATTGAATGGTCACCCATCTAAAAACACACCGCAGCATGCGAAGCTTAACCTTTAAGAACTTATTATTCTTGTTTTTATCCATATAAAAATAAGATTGTATGTATGAATGTATGTCTATACATGAGATATTTAAAAACCTAATGACGGTCCCTCCTACGCTTGAAACACAATGCTTGGTATACCATTGTCTGTAGTGGCACAGTAACCTGCATTCGAACGGTCGTCGGTTCGATTCCGAACAATGCATATAATCGATGAATTCGGTGAAAGTTTTTTGTTTATTCATCTCGAGAATTGCTTAACATATTTTGATGGTGTGAGTCATGATTTTCGCTTTTCGTTATAGTTTTAATCTGATTTAATTTATTTATGTGTAATGAAAATTATAATTTATCTCTTTATTTAACACCAAAAAAAGTTAAGTCATAGTAATAGTTATCATTTTATTGGGTATACTGATTATGATGATTCTTCTTAAATGAGAAAGCTGTTTGTCTAATTAATTGTAATCACATATTTTGTAAGTTAGATAAATTTTATCTCTTTTACATAATTTTAGCTGTGTTGGCCAAGCAAGGAACGTTTGAAAGAAGAAGAAAAAATAGACAGACAGTAGGCTAAAACCTATTTTTATATAAAAATATGGAAGAGGAAAATTTTTCACGATGACCTCCTTTTTAAATGTTATGATTCATGAAGGTGACATTTGTGAATATTCAGCTAACTGTATAGACGATGCCATCTCGTGGCCCTGAATACAATAACAGACGGCAGGGGTGCGAAACATTTTGTAGAATACATCTGTAAATAATAAAAATATTTTTTGTTATTTATTATTGTATATTGTATATTTTGTTTAATATATGCAAAATTAAACGTTTTTACCTAAATTACTATTAACTTGTTTGATATGAAAAAAATCGTTTTTTTTTTAATCGGGACTACGTTAGACGAGGGTAATGTATTTTAGCTTAGGTACGTGTGTAAGGTATAAGTTCTACGGATTAAGCGTGATAAGAGCGATTTATCGTTAATTATGGTAAAATTAAAGTTTTACAGCGATCGCCACAATAAGGTTAGAATGATAGTATATACCTAAATAAAATTATATGGTTAATTCAAGAAAGAGACTTACATCATAAAAGCATAAACATTTCTTTTAAACTTTCGCAAAAATGTTTACAACATCTGCTTCTGACTCAACAAAATTCTTCGTAACAAGATTTATTATCCATCAAAACTGGAAGGAGTTCGGTAACGGGTAATAATGTAACCGAGAACCTTTTCCTGTTACCTAATATTTGTATAAATCATTTAAAAGTATACGATTGTGAAATAATATTGATACTACTTTTGACTGCAAGGATAGCCGAGTGGTAGGTCACCACGCCAATTACGCGTACGCGACGTGTCGCGGGCTCAATCCCCACGTAGGACAAGAATTTGTGCGGTCCACAGATGCTTGTTCAGAGTCTGGGTGTGTTTGTGCATAATATGAAATTAATGTCTGTGAAACTCCACGCGATACGAGGATTAAATTTCTTAGTGCAGGAGCCGTAAAAAAAAATGTGAATTAGCCTGGGTATAATTTAAATACAGCTTCTATTCAAGATTTTGAAGAATGTTTCACAATTCTGATAAAGAAACAGGAATATGCGAGGTTTTTCGCTTATTGAGGGTTTGATAAAATATTAATTTTGCAATTTTGTAAGCTTCAAAATTAAAACTCATTTATTTAAAATAATATGCTACAATGTAGCACTATTTGGACGTCAAATTGGTAATAGACAGCACACCATCGCCCACCCTTCACCGCTTCCTGTGCTTTCACTACGGGGGAAGAAACGACGCAACAAACTCCCCAGCAGCACGCTGTGTTTGAAGGAGTCCTACTCTTCGATTTTCGACGATTTTAACAGCTGGAAACCTGGGCTGAAGTCAAATCGGTACTGTGTATAGAGCAACAAGGATCATTTGGCTCGTGGCCAAATTCAAAACGAATGCCGTCATAAAAGCCATCACTTTTGACAGACAGTTGAGTTGATTCTTGTTGCGAATAAGCACACTAGCGTCCACATGTTAACGTCATCCACGTGCCAAAAGATCTTTGTAGCTCTATACTGAACTGACAAGTCTTAGTCAAGTTACTTGTCGAAAAGGAATATGATTAATTACAATATATTTAAACATATCTCTTGTAAATGTAACATTGTCTTAGAATAGAAACTGCGAAATACATCCTCGTAAAAAAAGTCATTAATCATTTCTTTATCAATTACTATATCATTGATCGATACACAATTTGCATACCTTTTTTTTGAAGGCCTAAACCCGTTAAATTCTCCAAAAACAGGGCCCTAATTTGGACAAGTGGGCCCAAAGACTTAACAATGGGAAGATTGGATCTGACACCGTGACATTTAAAGATCAGATAATCTAACTGGATGTGTCAGTGTGTCAACACTTTTGTCACGCTATGGAATAAGGTGTAGGTTGAGTTCTTGGTAAAATATTAGTTCTTGAGGTTTGTAATTTTTTTTTAGCAGACTACTTAAAAAAATGATTTTCCCTAGCCTATTGTGTCCCACTGCTGAGCAAAGGCCTCCCCATTAAATCGCAAAAAACCAGTTACGTACACAAATAATGTCCACTCTTTCCAACGCGGGGATCAAACCTACAATATCTATGCAGTAAATTTTAGAAGCACAGTGATATTTTATGTGGCATAGGTGGGCAACGGGAAAATAGAAATGAAACGATCATTGTCACAAAATCTATTTTAATTCTTAAATGTTTATTCTGTTCATGTAAGAACTCTAGAATTCCCATTGGAAATCCTCATGGACTGTTCTTCGACAAGGGGTTGACCAAGGGGTGTGCCGAACTTTTCCGACAAATATCATTGGAGCGTCCTCATCTGCCTATAGCCGGGGGTACGGGGTTCGCTTTCACATTCACCGCGCCCCCTAGTTTGTAACGCATTGTTGATGCAAAAGCAAGCCCCCTGGCCACAGGCGGAATAGGACGCCCCATAAGGTGGATAGTCCTTAAGGATTTCCATTGGGACACCACAAAAATTAGCCATCTTTTCGAGCAGTTCAAGGCGTTTCCGAGTTATCAAAGAAGGTCGTTTAATAACTCAAACTTAGTGTTAAAATATAGAATATATTTCGTGTAAACATTTAGATTCATTGTTGACAAGTTTAACATAAAACATTTATGAAAGAAATATGTTTAGAGAGAACCAACACTGCGTAATACATGCAAAATATTCATAACTGCCACAAATTATGTTAAACTGACACATTCGTTTAACAACAAGTAGATAACTCAAAAATTTAACACAAACCTTCGAAAAAAATGTATATTAATGATATAATATATTTTTATACTCACACGGCCAAATGAAATGAAATCATTTATTTTGTAAGTAAGTAGGATAATTATATCACTTTTACATGTCTTCCATTTTTTTTATAGCGACTCCTGCACTATGTAATTTAATCCTTGTATCGCGGGGGTTTACGGACATTCAATACTCATGCACAAAGCCTTTTCAGCCTAGTCTTGTCATCTAGGCAGAGCCTGTGGTCTGCAAACCGTTGCCTCCTTCATTTGGCAACATTTTTTGGGTTAATATAACCAATGACATTCATAAATCACGTGGCTTTTAATAAAATAATTTCCAAAATCGGTTCAGTAGATACTGAGATTATGAAGTAGGTACCCCCTACAACACCCATAAATTTTACCTCTTTATAATGTTAGTATTGAGAATATGTTGTAGTACCTATGTATATGAAAGTTGATGCTGTGATAGCCTAGTGGTAAGACCGTAGGACTGCCAAGACAATGGTTTTGAGTTCGATTCCCACGGCGCGTATCAACTTTTCGAATGCTGTGGGTGTTTTAGAAATAAATATCACAGCTTCCATGTTCCGAAAGGTACGTTAAAATATGTGTCCTGCGCCTGATCTCTCTCTATTCGTGTCAGATTACCGTCCCATCGCGCTATGAGAGTAAAGGAACAGAGAGTGCACCTGTGTTAGCACACGCTTGTGCACAGTAATATGTCCTGAGTAGCTGGCTGGTGTCACAGTAACACTAGCCGCCGTGGCCGAAATCGGTCAGGATATTATTATTGAGAATAATGTAGTGTAAAATCTTTTTTTTTCGGTTTTCCTCAAAGTCATAGACATAAATTAGGTTTCTAAATCATGTTGGGTTATAAATCTAGGTGTGCCCTGATATATTACTACTGTATGTTCTAGGTATTATCGCCATGACCTAGTAAATAAAATAAGTTATTAATGAATATTTCACAAATATCTACTTCTGTTCTGTCCTCGACGCAATACTTAAGTACTTATTAATGAGTAGAGATAGAAAAAAAGTAGTGCAAAAGTTGATCTTTGGACTTTTATCAAATGTCGACGAGACACAACAATAAATGTATCTCACGTTGAAATTAGGGTAAAGAAAATGTGTAATCGCTTTTAATTTTTAAAAACTTCACTCTTTTATTGTGAACATGAACATGAGCATGAACAAATTTTTTGAACAATCGATTTTCTTTTGTTTTGAGTTTAGTCACAGCGTTGGTTTTGACTGCTTCACACGACTTATTGGCGAGAGTTTATGAGCCTCCAGACAGAGCAATTAAAACTGACTAAAGGGTAATTAGACGATGGACGAGGCCGGCCCAAATAGCGATGGCGGGATAAATTAAACTTAAACCGCCAGGACTGGTTCGAAGCAGCGCTGGATAGAGAATCGTGGACTTGGAAGAGGCCATTGCCCAGCAGTGGGACACTACAGGCTATGGAAAAAAGGCTAACCCAATGGGTCCTTCTAAGTGGTAAAAGATATCGCAGCAGGTGGAGATGGTTGGATGAATTTGAGTATTAAGGAATACTGGAACAACTTAAATAGAGAGAGATGGAAGACGATAATGCTTTTACCCTGCAGAGGGACAGAAGCGACTAGGAAAAAATCTTTTAGTTTCTCGTTAGTGTGTAGCTGTTTCCCAAGCTATGTATGCTTCCAGTCTCACGGGATTCTGCTAAATGCTATTTTTTTTCGAGCAACAGGCCATCTGGAAATAGAAATAACATTTCATATTTGTCAATTTTTCGGTCCCAAAATGTCATTCCTGTAGAGAAAAACCGGCTTCAATCTTCATCATTCCCTTTTCAATTAAAGTGGTTTCAATATTGTGCATGTTTAAAGAAAATTTATACTTGAAATACCGCAGGATATTTTCAAGTTCCTCCCACAATATAGAAAAGATGTATGTTACTTCAGGGTTTAATCAAGTTCTGTCAGGGTTCGCGTTAGGATGCGAAAGCATTCCCGTGGCCTCCGACAATAGGGAACGGAGAAGCACAACGGTGGTTCTAGCTGGTAACAAAAAAAAGGGTTTCATCAAGTTCTATCAATATTAATTCAGCCTTTTAAGCATTAAACAAACACAAACTTTCACCACTGTAATATTTAAGTATGACTTGTTTAGCTAACCATACGTAGATGCGCACTTGCATATGTCCTTTGTACAAAAATATTATGGGTCAAAGTTACGCGCAACAGATAATATGCTAATACAGAATAAATAACTCTAAGTAGGTCGAGATTATGGCGGCTATTCGGTCCGGTTATATCTCGTTATTAACTATACATATGTTTAGTATAGCTAAAATTATACTGTAAAAAAGGCGGGGAGAAAAATTGAAGGAAATAGCTGTAGAAGCACTCTAAATTAAAATCAACCTTTTTTAATTTTACAAGTAATGTCTAGATATATTTTATTTTATTTTATATTTGCATATTTTGAATGTCGTCGTGGCTTTGCGGCTCTATGTGTGGATTTGTATGCACGAGGTGCAGGTTCGATCCCCAGCACAGGTAAATACCAATGTGACTTTTTCAAAGTTATATGTACTTTTTTATTATTTTTTCTAAGACACTAACGACAAACGGTGACGGAAAACATCGTGATGAAACCTGGGTTCCCGATATTGGAATCTGAAATTTCGCGACAATTTTGGTGTCTTAGGGTAATTAAGAAAGTATACGATAACTTTGAAAATCCACATTGGTCTCTTACCGAATCTAAGTTTGTGCATTGCAAGAAGTAAATCCTACAAAAAAAAAAACGCGAAAGTTTGTGAGTATTGATATAGATGAATGTTTGTTATTCTTTCACGTTCAAACGGCCTGAAATTTGGTATGAAGTTAGTTAAAACTATAATTAACACATGCGTTACTTTTTAACCAGTCAATTAAAAATTAACATCACCCCCTTCTGATGCAGTCGCATGATGACTGAAATCAGTCGTTTTTACAGAAGTAACTAACGTTCGCGCGCGGGAAGTCACAGGATACAGCTAGTGGTTTCATATAATAGGAATATATTAGGTTAAACGCCTTGAAAAACATTTTCCACGAGTTTTTCCTCAAAAATTCATGGTAACGTCAATCATTATGGAAAACTTTTGGCGCCATTAATCACTATTATCTGTCTGCTATTTAGAATAGAATTTAGAAACTAATTAACAAGTAACTATTCTAATTATTACAAGTAACTGTTCATTGAGTTATGATCATACAATTTTCCGTTTATGTATGAATGGAAATTTGAATATTGAAGACTTTAATGACTTTAAAGTAGTTTTAAGGCTTGGACTGTCAAGTCAAAGGTTTGAATTGTACGCACCAATGTATTTTCGAATGCATGTGCGTTTTACAAAATAATTATCACTTGATTAAAATGGCGAAGCAAAACATCGTGAGGAAACCAGCACAATTGAAATTTTGTTTAACCTAATAACATTACTAAAACCACTATCGTTAGTGAAAAATGCTCAAATGTAAGGAAATGACATTTTATTTCGATTAATCACGTGATTTAGACCTGTCAACTTCATACATTTAAACGTTTTATAATAACGTTTATTAAATGTCTCGTCCGTGTGGTGTCCGGATATAAAGAATAGCACCACCCCATATCCTCCACTGGGTGTCGTAAAAGACGACTAATGGACCTTAAGACCCAGTGCACTGTACCAAGCACCTTGGGTCACCCGAATGGTGGCGGGTAAACAACCAACAATCGCATTCCCAAAGAGGGTTAGTGTCAGGCAGGCGGCCGACTATAAAACCATGACCAAAACTTTAAGCGAGACGTCTAGAAGACGTGTTGCGCCGACTCCAAATCATAATAATTGTGATAAGGGCAGGGGAATGATGATGATGATGAAATGTCTCTAATGAATATTATGCGTTTATTAAATGTCGTGTGATAATCTTGTCAGATATGCAGGTCGCACGTGGCCAGAACTTGCAAAAGACAGGGAGGTTTGAAAGGAGAAAGGGGAGGCCTTTGTCCAGCAGTGCGGGCATTTTTAGGCTACGCAAAAAAGAAATGGCATCTGGAGAAATAAACATTTAGTAGGTACGTAAAAAAAATCAGTTCTGCTGAACTAGAAAAATAATCTAGAAAATTAAGCAACACTAGAATATGTCAGCCGATAAAAGCACTTTCGAGATAATCAAAATATCTAGACTGGAATATCTAATTGTCTAGTTTCAGTGCTAATGATGGGCACGCTATGTGAGGAATGCCTGTACTAGTGTTGTACCAGTAAAGGACAAATGAGTAGTGATGTGCGAGAGATTTGTTGTGGGCGATAGATCGTTAGATCTATCGGCGGATATAAGTGATATACCTACATGTGATTTTATTTTCATGAATTTTGTTATTATTAATGCTCTCCTTGAAAGGGCATATGACATTCCTATAGTAATATTAAAGTAAGCACCTCCTCCTTTGGAAATTGGTCTACAAAACAGAAAAAAATATTTCTTGTTCTAGTGGTCGCTTGCGGCAAAGGCTAATCTTATTTGCATAACTCTATTTTGTATACAGGTAATTTGTGACACTTAAGTAGGTCTCTCAGCTAAAAAATACCTAAAAGAAAAGCATTGAAGTACGAAAAAATAAGGACTACGTACTAAATAAACTTAACAAAAATAAAACAGAAGTTTTTAAAGCCAGACTCAACATCTTACAACCAGTGCAGTGGGACAAGAACAATACATTCAAATCTCAATATAATGCACAATTGCAACACTAAAAAGGCAGCACAAAAAAAAGAATTGTCACACAAATGTCCTTTCATTGTAACACAAAAGATGCATCTTCGAATCGATCTAGTGACCCACATTCCCCTGTATGTCTGTCTGTCACGAGTGGCATTGTGACAGGAGCCTTTGCTTGCATGTTTAAAAAAAATAACATTCGTCCGGTAATGTCTCATTTAGTTCTCGACCGCCATTATGTGTGGACGTCTCGGATTTTGAATTTCGAACTGTCAATTCGAATTATATAATTTCTTTTTTAAATTTTCTGACAGTTGTTATTTTTTTTGGGAGTTGCGTTTAGTGCCAACTTAACAAAAATGTATAACTACAAATACTTTTTTTCGTTGGTTTTCTTAGTAAATTTCGTTGAATGCGATTACTTTTTGAATAGAGTTAATCATATAGAGTATTATAAGAATAGAACGAGGCCTTCTAAGTCTTTCTCTAGTTTTTCAACGAATTATTTCAATCAGAATTCTGTGATTAAACCTAGTAAAGGGGAGAGAGGGGAGAAAGTGTTATGTGGTACAAGATCTGTGGATTTCAACCCGAGGAGGATGGGAAAAATTGTCGGTGGGACTGAAACACCCTATGGTGCTTTTCCTTGGCAAGTAAGTAACATTTCTTATTTATTTGTGGAGACTAAAGCTTTAATAACTTCGACTTAATATTTTTGAGATAGAAAACTAGTACTTTTTTTATTTTTTTTCGTGGGAAATCATCAAATGACCCCGCCCGCTGTGGGTGCAGAGGTAGGGAGTATCAGACTTTTACTGACTAAAGCCCACTATATTCCTACTGGAGCCCTTTGCGTGCCAGGGTTGTGGTAACTCGTACGAACATACCGCAGCTCCAGCAGAGTAGAGAAAGATTTTTCTTTCTCTTAAACCCACGTCAAGGTTACGACGATTTGTGTTAATTATTTTCAATCACTCCTTTATACTTGTGGTTTCATGGCTATTTCATTTGCCGTTTTGAAGTAATACATAACTTTCGACACACACAACTTAACTGTCACTAATTTTGTTATGGAACAATAAATCTTTTGTTTCAAAAAAATAAACTAATTAACCGCTATTTTAAATTCCACTCGAACGAAGTCGCGGGTACAGCTATATCATTTGGCTCAGGTTTTACTCTTCTTAAACAATAAAGTGTTGTAAAAATATCTGTTATAATTGCTAGTATAACAATTATAATTATCTTATAAGTAACAAAATAACGTTAGGACAGAATCGGTTGTCATTGAAAGTAACGTAACTAATAGCCGAGTGGCCTCTTCACGCTATTACGCCGGGTTTGATTCCCGCGTAGAACAAGTATTTCTGTGATCCACAATTGTTTGTTCTTAGTCTGGGTATTTTGGGAATAAGGATTAGATTGGTAGGTCCCCATCATATTTTAGATTAAAGTTCTCAACAAGTTACAGTATATTGAATCTATGTCCTCGTGTAATCCATTAAAGACGAACGGGTTTCTTTACTTAAAAATATCCTGTGAATTAAAAGCAACTAAATTATTTACGGCGGAAGTCGTTTTTAAAGAAAACAGAAAAAATATTTCCATGTAATTAGATACTACGTATTTTTAAAGAGATTTGATGTAAAAACTGGCTTTTGTGGCAAACACTTTTCCTAGACGGGAATCGAACCTGCGGTGACCTATACCTCTCGGCTATCCGTGAAGTTTAACTACCCTACGTATGGGCAGAGGGCCTCTTCTCGTAAAATGAAAAAACGTGCATCAATCTCCATGCCTCCTTATTAACGGAATATCAATCTCAAATAATATTACAATTTCTTACGATGTTTTTCCTTACCAATCTTTAGAATATAAGGACCAATCATTTATTACTCAGTTAATTATATTAAAATTTGTCCAATTAATAACTCGAAATAAGTAAGTAAATTATAAGTGGCTTGTCAAATTCGTGAATGAAATACAAGTAAATGAGATGTTACTCATTCACATTTAGGTATTAATAACAAACAGACCGACAGCGAAAACGGTAGGTCCTTTTTTCGCTGTCGGTAAAAAAGACAAAGTTATCTAATTACTAGATGTTGCGCGCGACTTTGTACGCATTATTAATAGTCCCGCAAAAAAATATTATAAAAGAGGAATTCGGGAATAAACAATATACCTATGTCGGCCGATTCTTAGACCTACTCAATGTGCACGCAAAATTTCAAGAGAATCTGTCAAGCCGTTTCGGCGGTACGGAACCTTAAAAATAAATACACAAAAAGTGTAAGTGTAAGTCGCATTCGACTAAATTTTATGACATAAATGCGTATTTTGCGTAATGAACCATAAACTAATAAAATTATGAATCTTTCTCGGAACTTTGAAGCCCTTTTCTTTATAATCATGTTTATACAATAAACTTTAACCGAAAGTTTATTGTCTTCTTCCTAATTACAATCAAAATGATTCACTTTGCGATTATGAATGCTTTTGTATTTGTTTTTATTTATTCTTAATCATATTGTAACTGACTAACTGTTGTTATTAAGTGGAGGGTAAAGAACTCTTCTAATTGCGGTACAATTCATCAAATACCTAATTTTATTAATATGAATAAAATTAAATAATGAAGTATCTGTTTGTGATAACTAATTTTTTTCATCCATAATTCCCGTGTTACAATGTTAGTTACTGTACTCCTCCAAAACGGCTGGACCGATTTTTACCAAATTTTTTATACGTATTCAGTAGGTCTGAAAATTGCCTACTATCTATTTTTCATCCCTATTTTTTATTTTTCGCAAAACGTATTCCATATATTCCACGGCTTTCACACAACGCCATCTAGTCTCAAACTAAGCAGAGCTTCTATTATGTGTACTAGACAAGTGAGATAAATACCTATTTATAATAATTGTAAATACATACATACTATAGATAAATTACTCTTAGACACAGAACAAATGATCGTACTCATCGCACAAACATTTGCCCTGGGAATCGAACCCACGACCTCCGATATAGCAGTCAAAACCACTAACCACTAGACCAACAGGCGCACATGTTAAGAAATTTCTTACGGCATAAGTAACAATCTATACAGCCTCTTCCTTTGTATTCATTTAGTTACGAAACCAAAACAAACCATTTACTTACATTTAAAAAATAAAACGTTACAAAACAAAACTGTACTTACATAACGTAGCCTCCATTTTGTTTTCGCGCGCGAAGAAGCCTAAATGTCAAATTGACAGTTATTGCTGCGTTCGAAAACCCTACTACGAACTTTTACAGAAACATTGATGCAGTTGTGGAAGTGTGACAGAACTACACGGCGTAGAGCGGCGTCTCTCTTCCACAAATGTGTTCAGGTTACTTTAAGCGGTAGTAGGCGTTTAGTAATGAAGTGTGATTACCGACTTTCACTTTTTGTGATGTGATTTTCATGGTTTGCTGTTTGTCTGTCGTTTGGTTTAATGAAATGAAGAGTGATATGTATTTGTTTGCTTTTGTCTGTATAGTTACTATAGTTAGGTCTGTGGTTTCACTCGTCCTTTTGTGTTTCTGTAGAAATATATTTAAAACTAGCTGTTGCCCGAGACGTTGCACGCGCGAAATAGTGTATAGCTGCAAACACTTTACCCTACTCTGATGCGATCGGTTCAAAAGTAGCTCCTGTGTTAAACTCCATTCAAAATTTTATTTAAAATTGATTCAGGCGTTTGAGAGTGAAAAAGTAACAAACACACATCCATACTTCCTAATATTCAATTACTACTTTAATTGATTTTCTTCGAGTACATCTGTTAAAAGATTTAAATGCTTTCGGCAAAAAAACCTATCTAAAAGTGAGGCCGATTCCACTATATTTTTATTTTTAAACCACGTCATTTTTGATACATTCTGTTCCATACAAAATTTATGTATCATTATCATGGCGCCATAAAATAAGTTGTTTACCGTCAAGACACAGTTACATCCTATAATTACATTAAGTATGCACTATAAAACATGTCGGTACATCACTTTCACGAGTACAACACTAATTACGTTACGTCATACATCATTACGGTTCGATTGACCCACTTCCCTATTTGGGAACAAGTTCGATTCTGTGCAATGCTTTTTGAATGAAAGTTTGTAAGCTTGTTTGTTTATTTTAAACTTTTTGACATGATGAAACATAATATAAATTAAATACTGGTTCTGCACATGGAGATGAACTGTTTTTTTAATCCTAACATTTGTGGATCAGACAAAGGTTTTCATCCGGGAGGCTCGGGTTCGATTCCCGGTACGGGAATATCTTTGGGTGCATGAAGAATTAAAACACCAAAAACTCGGAAGATGTTGATTTTTAAACCTAGCATTTGTGAAAAAAGATCAAATACTATCCCCAGAAGGAAATTGAACCCGCGACACTGCATCAAATTAATGTCTTCAACATCTATTTTCAGGTGGAGATTCAAATGTTAGACGTTGACAAATTGACATTCGAGCATCACTGTGGCGGAGCTGTCATTGCTGAGCGACTGGTGCTGTCTGCTGCTCACTGCTTCGATAAGGTACACCTAGTATACTGCACGGATAGCTGAGTGGTATGGGTCACCACGCCAATTACAACTGTGCGCAACGTGTCGCGTAGGACCCACCCGCGTAGGACAAGAGTTAGTACGTTCAACGAATGCTTGTTCTAAGTCTCTGTGCATGTGAATTTAATGTCTGTGAAAACCCTTGCGATAAAGGGATTAAATTCCTTAGTGCAAGAGTTTTTTTTTAATGTTGATTATGAACTTCGGTCCACTACAAGGGCTAAGAGTAAAAACATTTGCAAACTCTCTTTAGACCACAATAATTTTATTTTAAGAGGTAGGGTTATAGTTCAGGTAAACTTGGTTCAATATTAAGCACTATGGTGCTGCCCTGTTGTAAATAATATTAAAACTTAAATTACATTCCACTACTTACAAGCAGCAAGTAGCAGTAAAAAACTTAAGTGATTGGTTTTGTCCTATGTTCACTGACGGCACAGCGCCATCTATTAGATAATTTATGCATACAATGCGAGAATTTAAATTGAAATTGAGGTACATTGCCAGCAATGATACATAACTTACGATAACAGAGCTGCTGGCGAAGTAATATATAGCAAATTGCACGAAAATTCTTGCATCGTAAACTGCGTAATTAATCTAATAGATAGCGCTGACTAAGGAGCTATATCTTAGGGGTTTTTTTCCTTTAAAGCTTTAACAAAATCTTCATTTGTCTTCTCCAGCAACCGTTACAACTGGACCACATCCGCCTGGTGGTGGGCGAGCACCGCCTGAAGTTCCAGGACAAGCATGAGCACCGGTTCCTGGCTGAGAAGGTGATACGACATCCGGACTTCAGGAAAAGTGAGTGGATTTTATAGAATTTCTCCTTTCATTGTTTTGCTGAAAGATTTTTTTAAGAAGTAATCAGTATCTTTTGTACACCTATTCTTCTCTTCTATATTTATTTTTGTCAAATATTTTAATAGTAACTTAGTCTTTGACACCTTTTTTTAGAAAACATTTAGGCTTTCCAATAAAAATAAATTTTTAGTATTTGTCGTTATAGCGGCAACGGAAATACATCATTTGTGATGATCATTTTCAAATTTCATCTTTCAGCTTTCAGCTTTCTAGCTAGCAAGGTTTATGAGATACAGCCTGAAAACAGACAGACAGACAGACAGACAGCGGAGGCTTAGTGATAGGGTTCCGTTTTTTCCTTTGGGTACGGAATCCTAAAAATTAATCCCGGTCATCTCGTCATTTCCACCTGGGTCTGCCTCGCTGACGTTACATAATTTTCTGCCAATTCCAGATGGCCCTCACAGCAACGACATCGCCATCATCCTAGTCTCCCGCTCCGGCAATGGCGTCCAGTTCAACTCGCATGTGCGCCCGATATGCCTGCCCGAAGACGGAGTGACGGCCGGCAAGTGGTGCGCTGTCAGTGGTTGGGGGTTCCAGGCTGGTAAGTATAGAGATTAACTTATACAGAACTTGTTGAAAGTTTTATTCCTGTATAATAACTGACTGCACTTTTGACTGCACGGATAGCCGAGTGGTATAGGTCACCACGCCAATTACCAACGCGCAACGTGTCGCGGGCTTGATCCCCGCGGAGGACAAGTATTTGTGCGACCCACAGAGGCTTGGTGTCTTTGTGCATGTGAATTTAATGTCTGTGACCTCCCGTGACACAAAGATTAAGTTCAAAGAAAAAAAAAACGTTTTGATTGCCCCGCGAAGAATATTTGATCGGTAATGAATATTAATATTTTACTTTTTCAGAAAACACTGAAAACTTCGCTCCAGTGTTAAGAGCGGCAGAAGTACCAGTCATGGATCTAAATACGTGTCGAAAGAGCCATGTGTTGGGTGGACGACAACAAGCTATATTAGACTCTATGATCTGTGCAGGTAAGTTAAAACTAGGCTATTGTTTTGTGTGTAAACTTGAATAACGCTGAAATAAATAATATGATTTGACGCCTGCAACAAAGGTTGTAGCAAATTTACACACCACTACCATTTTGCCATGATTTTTACACAGAGATTCATTGTAAATTCATTGTAAAAAGTCACACATGTTAGGAAATAAACAGGAAATAATTTGGTGTATAGTTTTCGAAATACTTTTTAAGTTACTGGAAATACTTTTGCCTTGTTACGGACAGGTTTACAAGCAACGAACTTCTGTAGACATTCTTCATTCTTAAAAACCATCGCAAGCGCCTGTTTGGCATTTTATGACGGTGCATGAATACGATACCTACTCGATATACGTTTTTGTCAGGCGCTGATGTTTTATTTATAGTATCAGTTGTAGTATATTATAATGTGCGCTGCCCATTTTGCACGGGTGTGACGTATTGTTCTAAACCTTTGTAGTCTTTGTCTACGACTGTCTAATTTTATACATAGCATCTGTCAAAAATAAACGTTTTCTTTTAAATTTAGCTCCTACCTATTATAATATTTAAGTGCTGTAAGAACTTCCATTTATTTTTATTTAATGCTAGCTCTTTGCCAACTCTGTATGTATGCTTAAACTCCTGTGCATTCCTTTACGTTTATCTGATCTATAAACATTTTTGACTGCACGGATAGCTGAGTACTATAGGTCACCACGCCAATTACCACTACGCACGGGTCGCGAGTTCAAACTCGCGTAGGACAAGAATTTGTGCGTTCAACAACTTGTTCTGTGTCTGGGTGTCTCCCCGAAAACCTCCCGCGATACAAGGATTAAACACCTTAGTGCGGGAGTCGTATTAAAAAAAACCTTCTTATCCTTTCGCGCACCTTACTTGCTTTTATTTTTCCTACCATTTTTGACCATTATTCCTGTCTTTTCCAGGAGTTCTCTCCGGTGGAGTGGACGCGTGTCGCGGCGACAGCGGCGGGCCGCTCGCGTGCCGCGCGGCCTCGCGCTGGGCGCTGCACGGACTGGTGTCCTGGGGCGCGGGCTGTGCGCGGCGCGCCCGCCCCGGCGTCTACACCCGGGTAGCTTATTACACTGACTGGATAGTTAAAACAGCTGAGGGGTTGGGGTATAGAATACCCAATTAGAGTTAGATTTGAAGGCACCTAAATCCTGCCGTAGACTAAGATTAATGGGCAATAGTAGCTAAATTTTGTCGTGCTGTCGTAAGTTAAAACATGTATTTATATAAATGGAAGTGCAAGGGTGTATCGTCTTCTCAAACCACGGCTAATTTGATGAGCTGCCCAAGGTATTTGCGCCCATTAGCACACAGCATCAAAAATAGATGTTGGCCGATTTCCAGGCCTACTGAATGCATAATTATACAAAGTTTCAGGAGGATTAGTCGTACGGTAATTAACTTTGTGACAGAAATCATTTTCTTTTTGGTTTCAAAACCCACTGCTGTCTTAGAAGAATTCAAGTAGTATATAATTTTGAAAAAGAAATATTAATACTTGCTTAAATTCGAACCTGTAAATATATACGAAACCATACATTTACCCGCTGAGTCACTGTGACTTTTGCCTTTTTAACTATTTATAATGACTTGCATAACATATAGGTATGTAATTATGATTTTCCCATAATTATGTTTGTAATAGTTTCTAATATAGTTTAACGCCAAAGGTTAGATATATAGCATATAGTATGTAATTAAGAGTAATTTGATAACACATAACATATAATGAGGTATTATAATTAAATTATTACAAAAAAGTGTTTGTTTTATTTGCATCACGTGTACTTATTAACAAACATGATAAAATTGCATCGTTCTTCAGTTACCAAATATTTATGGTAAAGTATTTGCTCTAGTTCGTCGTATTACGTATAGAGCAAAAGCAATGTCAAAGCAAAAACTAAATAAAAAAAAAACAAATAAATATTCAACGACTTTCATACAGCGCCATCTAGTCTCAAACTAAGCAGAGCTCGTATTATGGGTAGTAGACAACTGATAAAAATACTAAGATTTCTTTTTTAAATACTTACGTATTATAGATAAATTACACCCAGACACAGAACAAATAATCGTGCTTATCTCACAAAGATTTGTCTGGGTGGAAATCAAACCCAAGACCTCTAACAAGCCAGTCAAACTGTGCAATGATTGATTTTAAAATGATAAATACCTCTTTTTTTGGTATCCCAGTGGAAATGCTCATGAATTACCTTTTTCAACCACTGGAGCGTTTTCATCTGCCTATAGCCAGGGGCACTGGATTCGCTGTCGCATTAGTAATGAAATAATGTCCGGACCGATATGGGCCACGGCGGCTAGTGTTACTATGACACCAGTCAGCTACGCGGGACATATTACAGTGCACAAGCGTGTGCTAACACAGGTGCACTCTCTGTTCCTTTACGCCGATAGGACGGCAATCCGACACGACCGGAGAGAGTTCAGGCTCAGGACCCACATTTTTACCAACCACCTATAGCTATAACATACTATTTAGAAAGACAGCAATCAATTGTACAATTAACGCTGTCAATAATATAATTTCTGTCCTGAATGTATTTCAGATATTTTTCGCTCTAAAACAATTTATTGGTAAGGTTTGAGCGTTTATCACCACGCTAACTCACGATCGTTCACGTTTCCTCACGATGTTTTCCTTCACCGTTTGTATTCTAATACACAAGTCTTAGAATACCTAAGAAAGTACCACAAACACCTGTTTATTTGATGCTAAAATGTATCTTCTAATAAAAGACTTCTATACAAGTTAGAAAAAGTCACTTTATTATAGCTTCCCTGTGTTGGTTTTGAACCTGCATCTCGTGCAAACAAATCCATACTTAGAACTACAAGGCCCGAATGTTTATCCGTGTTTTTTGTTTATTCCAACAAATTGCTTGTTTTTAAAAGATTATTTGTTAACCTTAAACAAAAATTAAACATAATTTTAATCGTTTCTTATCAAAATTCTGTTGCAATGGTTCACGGTATCCATATGATGTTAGTAGGACAATGATCAATGGAATTGTGATAATAAATAATTTGGTAATATTCATTGCTTAATAACATATCTATTGTAAATAAATAACTAGCATACCTAGTTAGCATAAATATGTGTTAGATAAGTTGTTTGTAAGAAATATTTGGATAAATGCGGTGAGACTGGTAGCAGGCAATATAGGATAACGGGCTTGAAAAAAGGCTAGGTAAGTATAAAGTATCTGTACGATAAATTTATTTATATTAAGTTTCTCCAACAAAAAATACATTTTAATACAAAGTTGTGTCGGATATTCGCACCGGATGACCGGTCAATATTTTTTTAAAGCTACCTTTCGGACTAATTGGATTTTTTAGTCAAATACTCATTTAATCTTCGGAATAGGAAACACAGATTGTTAGCTGTACCTACATGCCGCACGGTGTCTCGCGCCAGGTCGCCTATACCGCGATCACTTTCCGCACTCAATGCTCTCCTGGAGTCCAGACCAGATTGTGATGTGTTTGCGGATGAGTGGAAGGCGATCTTGTCTGAAACTTGACGTATTGCAATATGTTTTTGTTCCTTGCATGCATATACGTATATTTTATGCATTGTTTTACTTAATTGTATAATTTTGTTTTTTTTTATTAGTGTATCCGTTATCTAGTATTTATAACACAAACTATTCTCATATACTTAATTTGAGACTAGATGATGTTGTGCTAATGTTGAGGAATATTATAATATTTATTTTATAAACCATTAATTATCCTATCAATATGCGCCGCAAGATAAAGAAACATCTTCATTCTTAAAAACATTAATTAAGACAAGGCCTTGAATAAGTGTCAATGATAATGTAAGCAGGATAAAAAAATAACATAATTATGACAGGATCCAATTTTGATACAGATCGTAAATATTTACTGTGTTATTTATTGTAACTTCGTAAATGATAACATGAGATCGGAATACGTATATAAAATTATTTCGAATATATCCGTTTGTGTGTGTAGGTGTTTTGAAGCTGTGATAGCCTAGTGGTAAGGCCATAGGACTGTCAAGTCAAAGGTCTCGAGTTCGCTCCCCACGTGGCGCGCTGAGTTTTCAAACGTTGTGTGCGGTTTAGAAATATATCAGTTTCCGTGTTTCGGAAGGCACGTAAAAATGTAGGCCCTGCGCCTGATCTCTCTCTAGTCGTGTCGGGTTGCCGTCCCATCGGGCTACGAGATTAAATGAAGAGAAAGTGCACCTGTGTTAGCACACGCTTGGGCACTATAACATGTCCCGCGTGGCTGGCTGGTGTCATAGTAACACTAGCCGACGTGGCCGGAATCGGTCCGGACATTGTTATTATACTATTACTGTCGTTTAAAAATTACCAAGTAAACCCTGGCTATCTTCCTATACTACAGAGCGCCCTCTTTACAACGTTACGTCACGCACACCTCTGAACCTCGTATCAGCATCACGTTTCTCTGTGAGATGTCAACACGTGCAGAGACAATACTCATGTCACGTGACTGGAATTGGGGCATGCTGGCTTGTTCGAAAGGACTTCTTTTTCATAAAAATAAGCAATTCGTCCCAGCTTTGGGGCTGAAATACTAGTTGTATTGTACATATAAACCTTCCTCTTAAATCAAGTTCTAAGTATCTATTAAGAAACCAGAAAACCCACTTCATTTCCAACGGGACAAAAATCTGCTCTCCTTTCCGAGCCAGTCTGTGTAAACGGGTCTTTAAACGGAGATACATGTAGACAGCGACAGCGAACGTGTGATCCTATGTAGTCACAGAAATATAAGTAAATAGATTTATGTGAATGTAGTGATATTGAAGTAGAAAGTATAGATCTATATTTAGTTTTGTATAACACGTCTGTGTTCATGAAAAGGAACAAATTCTCTTAAACAATACAAGACTCATTTGTTGTAACGCAAAAATTGGCGTAGCATTCAATTTTGTATTTTAGGACCAACATTTTTCTGGTTTAGAAGAATCTGTGAGCTACACATATAGAAGCGATATTTGATACGTATCTGGCAAGGTTATCATCGCTAAATACCTACTCTGAACTATTCACTTTTAGAACCTAAGTTGCGCTTATCGCGAAAGTAATATAATATTGTGCTACAGTTATGCTGCGACAAAAATATTTTGTCCATATTTCGACAAAGAAAATTTGTCATTCATGATAGATTGCTGTTAGCTAACACTTTAGTTCCCCAAATGTATGCAAAATTCAGTGGAAATACAAGTAATTCAACCTTTTTATTTTAGGGTGAAATTATATGTTTTTGTCCCGTTACGATCACGTGGTAAGAAAGGTGCTGGACATGAATGTGGATGGATAAAGGGGAAGAGGACGACTAAAGAAACGATGGATGGATTGTGTGATGATATGGCTGCAAAGAGTGTTACTTGCGAGATGATGTCAGATAGAATCGTGTGGTAGAAGAAGACATGCTGCGCCAACACCAAATAATAATTGGGATAAGGGCAGGGGAATGATGAGTTACGATATATTCAAAATATTCCGGTCTTGTTATAGATTATTGATTATGTGCGATCACTTATTCATTACATTGTATAATAACTTGACCTGAAAGTGATTACAGCAATTGAATGTATGTAAATAGATTTTACTTACATGACGTCTCATATTATATGTGTGAGTATGTGACGATACCTTGAAGCGTGCTGACATCCTACTAATATTATGGATATCCATCCATAATATTAGTTATTAGGATGATTATATTAGGATGGTAAATGGATAGATAAACGTTTGATACTCATCATCATCTTCCTGCCCTTATCCCATTTTACTTGGGGTCGACGCAACACGTCTTCTAGACATGCTGCTTAAAGTTTTGGCTATGGTTTTATAGTCGGCCGCCTGCCTGACACTAACCCTCTTTGGGAATGCGATTGTTGGTTGTTTACCCGCCACCATTCGGGTGACCCAAGGTGCTTGGTACAGTGCACTGGGTCTTAAGGTCCATTAGTCGCCTTTTACGACACCCAGTGGAGGATATGGGGTGGTGCTATTCTTTATATCTGGACACCACACGGAATATGATGTTTGATAAAATGTTACTCTTCTACGCTTAAAAAGCTAAACCAATTTTGGCGAAATGGATTGAACTGACCTGGATTATTGTATAGAAGTTTAATGGTTTGCAGTCATACCGACTTTCACACGGGATATCTTTTCTCGTTTAAACCGCTAAAACAATTTCGATGAAATTTGTCTGAATCTGAAAAAAATCTGAATGTTAATTCTTTAACGGACATTCAAGCGGTCGATGCCGCGGGTACCTAATAGTAGTAGTGAAATAAAAGTGAAACACCAATGACTTATAAATCAAAAAATCTATATTCGATTAAAACAGGTGAACTTTTAAATTTAGGTACTTGCTAATTGTCGTGGTGGCCTTGCGGTTCTATGTATGGATTTGTATGCACGAGGTGCAGGCTCCATCCCCAGCGCAGGTAAAGTATTTATAAATACTAATGTGACTTTTTCAAAGTTATTTGTTTCTTAGTTATTCTAAAACACCACTGACAAACGGTGAAGGAAACTTGAATTCCAAACATTGGAATCTGAAATCACCAATCCGCAGTGAGCTAGCGTGGTGATCATTGCTCAGACCTTCCCTATATGAAAAGAGGCCTGTGCCCAGCTGTGGGACGTATATAGGCAGATTTATTATTATATTTGTCTGAATGCATAAATCAAATATTTAATTATGTTTCTAACAATTTAATTAATACTTAAACTAAGTAATTAATCATGGATTAGCATTTAACACTACTCACCTACTTTTTATTTGATAAGGATTTGACATACATTACTTTTATCTAACATTTGTTTAGCTATTAGATTTGTGCTCTTGGCCTTTAGATATTATTATAACATTTATAAATCCTACTAATATTATAAACGCGAAAGTGTGTAAGTATGAGTTAACGTTTGTTACTCTTTCAATCAAACTCAAACGGCTCCAGTCGTTTAGTAATTACTTCATTAATCTAATTCAAAGAAAAAATACTCTAGTCAATGTGACGTAATTTGGTACGTAGTTAGCTAACACCCTGGAAAAGGCTACTTTTTAACTCACCCCTCATACAGTCGTCATGTCTGTCTGTCTATTCGTATGTCACAGCTACTTTTTTTCCGAAACTATATTATAAGAACTATTATGTTGAAATTTAGTATTGTGTAACTAATAATGATTTCACTCAAAAATAGAAAAAATAGCAATACATTTGGGGTATAGGTAGTATAGGTACATACTTAGATCTGAAATTAAGATTTTCTTTTTCATCAAATCTAAGTACACGCGTGGGGTATCTGTGGACCGTGTGGACGAGTTTCTTTAAGGTCTTTAAAAATGATATTGAGGTCTCTAATATTGTTTTTTGTTTTGGGTTCTAAACTAAATAATTTGCGCGAGAGACATTTCCAAAGTCAAAAAGATATTAGTTCGTGGATTCGAGTCTAATTTATGATATTAATAGTTTTATTCCTTAAGAGATCTTTTGCCTGATAGATGTAGGAATGTTGAATTAAACTTAGGATAATATTATTATACCTAGTAATAAGACAACGCCGTAGACGAGACATTGTATTGCGAAAGACAGACATTATCTACGTTATAAATGAAATCATTGATAGAAACTTATCGGAAGGTATACTTGCTTTATTCTATGGGTTTGCTTATCAGAAAAAAAATATAGATTTAGCTGAATACTGTTTTTTTATAAACGACTGACTATCTAAACTTTATAATCCAGATTGAAGCTGTGATAGCCTAGTGGTAAGTCTGCAGGACTGCCAAGCTAAAGATCTCGAGTTCGATCCCCACGGCGCGTAGCGACTTTTCAAATGTTGTGTGCGTTTTAGAAATAAATAGCATTATTATTATTTATTATTATTATTTATTTATTTAAAAAGGCACAAGTTACATGTTGAAAATAGAAAAAGTCCAACAAAACTATATTTATATAGTTTGTCTGTTGGATCGTTATATTACATCTTATATCTATTTTAATATTAATTATACAATGTTATATTGATGTATACAATTATATATATATATATATTATCTTTATATAGTAACTTAGCAGGTAGTTTTATAATATATATAAGTACAAAAATATGAAAATGTGATTTTCATATTTTTACTCCCACTATTATTAAGGGTGTATAAAATCACTATAACTATAAGTACACATATGTTAGGGCAATGTAGCATATCTTCTGTGTTTTGGAAGGCTCGTATAAATGTGGATTATGCGCCTATATCTCCGGTCGTGTCGGATTACCGTCCTATCGAGGTATAGGAAAAAAGGATTAGAGAGTGCACCTGTATTAGCACAGGTTTGTGCTCTATAACATGTCCCGTATAGCTGGCTGGTGTCGTAGTAACACATAGCCGCCGTGGCCGAAATCGGTACTGACATTATTATAAATTTATAATCCAGAATCGGTAATTGGGTATAGAATCTTTTTGGCCGTGGATGACATTAACACGGAGGCGCTGGTGTACATATTCGCAACAAGCGTCAACTCTACTATCTGCCAAAAGTGATGGTTTTTAATTTCTAACGGCATTACCTCCCGGTCTGGTAAAATAGGGGAGCCTTTTGCCCAGCAGTAGAATCTTATAAAGGCTAAGAAAAAAATCCTTACGCTAGATATAGGTATAGCAGCAAATTATAATACGTCTTACGTTATACTGAAATAAGGACAAACACACAATTTTATATATAGTTACTATCTTTATCAATATTGCATTGCGTTTCCTAGTTCTGATAATGTAATAATTATGTCTTGGAACGCGGCCAAGACAATACGTGTTGTAACGGGATTTATAATTGTATTATAATTATAATTATTTGGGAACAAATTATAAGTGTTGTGTGATTGTGGATAATGATAGTGGTCTGTGTAACTTTGGATTTTAATATTTGTGGAAAAGTGTAAGTTAAATTTTCGTTTATTTTTATTGGATTCAATGAGAGATATTTTTTTTAAATTCTTGAATGGGAGTATAATACAGTCTTGTAAATAACTCTGTTTCTGGTAAAACAATAATATTATTTTTTCTGATAAATCAATAAATACAAACTGTGGCCAATTAAAAACAGCACACTAGCCTGTATTCAAAACATATATTTTTTCCCATTTAATTAGTATTTGCTACTTTTTTATCAATCTATACTAGGTGCCTTTCTATTAGGCATAAACAAGACATAAATTCTTCGAATAGAATAATTATAGATAGAATTTAAATAAATCATTATTTTAATTTTTCTACTTCAAATTTATGTATCTAATTTAATTCTAATGTGTCGTATTTCCTACGAAAAAATAGTGTTTTGATGCATTTTGTAAAATCAAAATGTATTTCAAATGGAAAACATCGTGAGGAAGGCACCGCACCTGAGAATGTGTGTCGCGGGTGTGTGTCGCCACGTCAGAGGGCTACGGGCGGGTTACACCGCCACACCAGGCTGTACAACCATACGATAGGAAGAATAGAATAGAATATTTATTTATTTAGAAGAATATTGTTACCATTGGATGGATAGATGGGTGGATTGTATAAGGAATGATATGAATGAAAAAGGAGTAAATGATACTGTGACGTCTGATAGGGGAGAATGGAAGAAAGAAAAGTGTTGCGCCGACCCCAAATAAAATGGGATAAGGGCAAGAAGATGATGACGATGTTACAATAGGTGTCACATAAAATACAGTTCATTATAATATATTCTGCTGTTTCCAGCGCTCAAACATCTTAAATACTTTAACGAAAATAGGAAATTATTATTGTTTCAAACAGTGTTTTAATTACACTACAAAAAATGAATAGATAATTATGTAAGTTAGAAGGTTCAAAATTTGTCCTTTATTGAATAACATTTTTCATTAAGAAGTTGAGATAAGAAGAAAAATCGGAAACGAAAAGATACATATAGAAAATGTTTTGACCGTCGTTAGATAGTAATATTTTAAATATTCTACGCTTTCACACTACGTCTCAAATCTATTCTCGTCACGCCAATTTAAATTAAATTTGGTATCTAATAGAGTTAGCTGAAATCCTGGATTTACACATTAGCAACGTTTTAACCAACTGTCTTAAAAAGATGGTTATTCTTTTGTAACCTAAACCGATATCCACGTGTATGATGCCAATTGAAACCTATTATTAACGTATTACAAAACAAATATCATTGTTATTTTCTTTCCTAATTAATTGTCTACCCAGTAAGAGTTCCTTATCAATAATTATAATAATTTTGGAGATGTCAATGACACAATGTCAATGCTAACAGTGTTTACGTATTTTTTTAAGTTTATCAGAATTTACAAGACCTGTTATCGTTAAAGAAGGCAATTTATACATTTTGTGAAATTATGCTTTATTAGCTATTCCCCGCGACTTTGCACGAATTAGTAATACATCTGCGAAAAAAAAAGATTTGTCAAAAAAAAGGAATTGGGGGTAAAAAAAGGTACTGGGAATTCTCAGACCTCAAGCCGATTCGACGTAACGAACATTATGACACGAGAATTTCATATACATAGAGGAGATTTACCTCAAGAGAGCATTTAATCGGGATAATAAATCAAAAGTACCTAAAGATAACTGATGAGTGATGGTATGCCAGGATCGTACCAAATGGAAAGATGTGATCTCTGCCTACCCCCAAGGGAAAGAGGCATGACGTTTATGTATGTATAACTTATGAGAAAAATCTTTTATTAAAATGCTCTAAAAAGAAAAATAAGCATAAAATTCTCCATTTGAATTTTACTAACAACTCCTCATTTTACACAATTTATATGAATAAGTAATAATAAAAGCTAGGTAATCTGCAGTGAGCTAGCGTAGCGTAGCGTATGCTCAAGCCTTCTTTATACGCGAAGAGACCTGTGCTCGGTGACATTAAAACATCATTTAATATTATTATCATAAATAAATTTCCCCGACTTTCACTCAACGCCATCTAGTCTCAAACTAAGCAGAGCTTGTATTATGAGTACTAAACAACTGATAATCATACTTAGATACTTCTAAAAACATACATGTCTACTATAGATAAGTTACACCCAGACATAGGACAAATAATCGTGCTCATCACATCAACATTTGTCCTGGGTGAGGATCTAATCCACGACCTCTTTTATAGCAGTAAGGACCACTAACCACTAGACCAATAAGCCAGTCAAATATTGTTGGTTTTCCTGTTTTGCTCATTAGTTATATAAGACTAATTAGCAAATACAGTTCCTGATTAAAAAAACGCGTAATAAGATTAGGGATTCGAACCTGTGACCCGTGATTAAATGTCACGTTTTTGACAACGCCAAACTTAATCTTATATAATTAATTAATGTACGGAAAAATACTAGATTTTTTAATTAATGTAGGTACATGCCTAAGTTTGTTAAAATATCAAAGTCTCTTTACAGTTTTAGTGTACCTACTCAGAAATAGTAACTTTAATTTTAAGAAATAAGTTGAATTAAAGACATTTAAAAACTGCTTATTTCATATAGACCTAGTTTTTTTTACTTTTTACAATGGCAATAATATAATACAATAATTTTGTAGCTAACTTGGGACGTCTATATCTTTCTTCCATAAAGCAGGGGTAGATGACCCTTAGTAGATGTGCCATCACACTTTAGATTAAAGTTCTCAACAAGGCCTCTCTGCATGTTGGACCTGCGTCCCCGTGTAAGCCTTTAAAAAGGACCGGATTTCTTCCCTTGAAGTTAGTCCGTGAATATAAAGAGATACAAATAATAACAATTTGTTTAGGTGTTTTATGTACCTACAAGAATGTTTTAATAATGGTATAATTTTGTCTGTAGGTACAGATTACATTTCTGAATAAAGCAGATTTAAATGAAATTTTAAACAGATATCGCAAATTTTCGCTTTGTTGTTGCAACGGTTTTACCATTTAGATATTAAAAGTGTTGTTACGAAAAGTGCTTAATTTATGTAATACAAAAAGATTCTCTCCGGCGGGGAATCGAACCCCGGTCTCCCGCGTGACAGGCGGGGATACTTACCACTATACTACCGAAGACTTGCTACTTCGATTTCAAATTACATACCTAAAGCTCCAAGATCGTTGCGTTATAATATAATATTACTAGCCTCTATGCGTCTCACTGCTGGGTACAGGCTTCTTCCCATATAGGGAAGGTTTGAGTATTGATCACCACGCTAGCTCACTGCGGATTGGCGATTCCAGATTCTAATATCTGGAATCCAGGTTTCCTTACGATGATTTCCTTCACCGATTGTCAAAAGTGTCTAGGAATAATTAAGAAACTACCTACATAACATTTGGAAAAGTCACATTGGTACTTACCTGCGCTGGGGATCGAACTTGCACCACGTGTTCAGGAATCCATTCATAGAACCGCAAGGTTACTACGACTTATATCCAGATAAAAGTGTCTTAAAAATATTTAGAGTATCTACATATATAACTTTGATATAAAGAAGTATATTATTTAAGAATCTCTTAAACTCACAATAATATTCGAGTGTGAAGGTTACAATAAGAAATTATTACAAAAGCCATTGATAAAGTATTGTTATTAACCCGGGATCGAATCAACAGCCTTGCTTATAAATCTGGTTTACGAGCCACTGAGCCATGACAGACGCAGTCTTAATGCTGTAATAACCATTTATTAGTATCATCGTAAGTTTAAATTGTCTTTAAAATATATTTTTGTTTTCTTAAAACTTACTGGCTTTCGCCTGCGGTTTCGCCTGTGTTTTTGTCGGTTATTAAAGATATAAGTAGTATAATATTCGACGGGCCTGTTGGTCTAGTGGTTAGTGACCCTGACTGCTGAGCCGGAGGTCGTGGGTTCGATTCCCCCCAGGACAAATGTTTGTGTGATGAGCCCAATCATTTGTTCTGTGTCTGGGTGTGTTTTATCTATGATATGTATATACATATTTAGAAATATATAAGTATGTCTATCAGCTGTCTGATTACCATAACACAAGATCTGCTTAGTTTGGGATCAGATGGCCGTGTGTGGATTACGTCCCAAGATATTATTTTATATTTCTTTTCCTAGAATTCAAGGTATTGACATGTATGTAAAATATATAAAAAGCTTCGCCATAATCTTAAAGATGCCCAAGACAAGTGTAATAGAAAGAATTTTAATAATTTTCCACTGCATTAAAACACAGTTACACACTGATTGAGGTGCATTCAACTACAAGACATTGGCTTCGCAAAAACTGGATTAAAAATGCATGTCACGGCTACCTTTCCTCGGTCAATGCCCTTTTTGGCCCTTTCGCAATCTTCAAAGAAGCGTTAACACGTGTGAGATACCAGGATTCATTCTTATTTGCACGGTCGATGCACAACCTGTAAGCTTACTTGACACGCCTGTTGATCTAGTGGTTAGTGGCCCTGACTGCTATACCAGAGGTCGTGTGTTCGATTCCCACCCAGGACAAATGTTTGTGTGATGAGCACGATCATTTGTTCTATGTCTGGGTGTAATTTTTCTCTAACATGTATTTCGAAATATGTAAGTAGGTGTTCAACACAAGCTACTTTAGTATGCTTAATTTGAGACAGAGTTTTATTTTATTTTGATTTTTTTTTAATTGTTAGTCTTAAAACCTATGAAATAAAACATGAAACAATAATTTATTTCATTTTAATAAACGACTCTCTTAGAAATTTAATATATCCGTCGCGACGGGTTTTTAGACATGACGTGACGGCGACATTAAAATTAAATTCAGAAGCACAAAGATATTATAAGTTACGATATCTAGCACAAGGATAGATGGAACAAGCATTTAAGGATCACACAAATTCTGATCCTACGCGAGGATCGAACCCGCGGCACGTCACACATAGTGGTAGGTAATTAGCGTGGTGACCTACCACTCGGCTATCCGTGTAGTCAAAATTGACAACCGACGAATCTAATGTCATCTCATAAAAAAACACAAGAAGTTTAGAAAACATAAACACTAACAAAGGTAAATTACATAACCCTGTTTTTCGGCGCAGTCAGTTAAAAAATTACCCTGTAGCCAGTTTCTGCCAGATTTTGAACTTGCCTCATTATTCACATGATAACTTAATGAAGGTACTTTACCGTTACTTCGCAGTTAACTGTAAAAGTTAAAGGGTTTTTTTATTTTGACTGCGTTCAGATTTCTGGAAACCAGTTTTGACGATCACTTGATATCTTTGTTTTTAAAGGTACTCTTACGCTAATGGATCAATCACTGTAATGTTATGTTTGTGCAATTTTGGATACGGCGTCGGTTAAAAGATTTCTAAGAAATTTCGGAAAGTTATGTATGTTTGTAAGTAGGTATTACTTATTCCTTAACATTCCTACAACGCCATCTAGTTTGAAAATAAATATACAAGAGTTACTTGTGTTATGAGTACTACACAACTGATATACCTACATATTTATTTCTGTTATTAATTTCTAAATAAATATATAAAAGATAAATTACACCTAGACACTCATCACACAAACATTCGTCCTGGGTGGGAATCGAACATACGACCTCCGGTGTAGCGGTTAGGGCCAGAACTAAACCAACCGCTCATCGAATATGGGTGGATGGATAGATGTTTATTACTCTTTCAAGCTTATTATGCTTAACCGACTAGATGGAAAGGAGGTAGTGTTGTTGCAACTATAACCCGACATTCGCGCGGGCGAAGTCAGTTTACCCGAAGGTTGTCTCTTAGCAACTTTCTTATATTTTATCTTTTTAATCTTTTTCAAACAATAAAGCTAATTGCATTAATCCATTAAATGGTAACATTTTATGAGTAACACTCAAAGCTTTATTTTTGAGTTAAATCACAGTATAAATATAAGCAGTAGTTACACTCGGCCGTTTCTAAACAATAAATGCCTACCTACAGCATTTTAATTACATCAACAACGCACCGTCCGTTCGTCACTGCGACTCGCTCGCGACTGTATCATGCCACGATCCGATAGTGTAGGCATAACTCACGTTGCACCCGTTTATATAAAGACTTCATACTGTATTTATTCATTAAACTGTGGTTAAATATAATTTAAGTATTTTTTTTACTTCAATGTTATTCATATCTTAAAACACATAAAATGTAACATTAATTATTGGTCAATGTAAACTATGAAGTTTGTTTACTTACAATAATTAGTATATTTATAAAAATAAGTTTTAAAGATAGATAAAACGTTAACCTTCTTTCTGATGCAATTGGGCTAAAACAAGGCTAAAATATAAAGCTGATGAAGCGTCTTCTTAGCTCTTTATTTGACCCAAAAGAACATTATTATAAATCGCCGTAATGTCGCCAGCGTTTTAAAAAGTATTCATTAATATATCACACTAGCTGTGCCCGTGACTTCATCTGTTTTTTTTTTTCCTAGCCTATCGTGTCCCATTGCTGGGCAAAGGCCTCCTCCAAGTCCTTCCACGATTCTCTGTCTTGCGCCGCTTCGAACCAGTCATCTGTGTTGAATTTGCGAAATTAGAAAATACTTTCTGAAACAGTTTTTTTGTCTTAAATAAAAGTAGGCTAAGTTGCCTAATGCTCAAACCTTCCCTACATGGGAAGACGCCTGTGCCCAGCAGTGGGACGTTTGTAAGCTGTTTTTTTTTTTGAACGGGCCCCTCATAGTTACATGCTCATCATTGCAACTCTTGTAAGCCAGGATCTACAATAGATTAGTATTATAATATACTAACGCAACGATTGGGGCATTTGAGGTTTAATTTGAAAGCAGAATAGCAAGTCTTCGGTAGTATAGTGGTAAGTATCCCCGCCTGTCACGCGGGAGACCGGGGTTCGATTCCCCGCCGGAGAGACACTTTTTGCATTACAAAAATTAACCACTGAGAATTAACCAATATCTATTTTTATCCAAGAATTTACTGACGCGTACGAAGTGGCGAGCAACAGCTAGTATAATAATATTACAATTCTTGAATCATTGCATTGTATTTTATCGCAATTGACGTAAGATATTGTTTACCTCGAAATACATAATTTTATTATGATAGTATATTTAACTACGGCAAGTTATTACTAAAGGTGCAAGTTTATCAATAGCTACCGAGTACCGACACGTCGGGGTGTATAAAGCAGATTATTAAGACAATGATGTGTAAAAATGTAAATAAAAATATATAACTAGCTATAGCTCTCGACTTGGCCGGGCGAATGTCGATTATAGCAGCAAAACATCACCCTATCCGTCGCAGTCGGATAGCCTATTTGTTAATCCAGGTTGTCAGCTAACTCCATACCAAATTTCTTTGAAATTGCTCCATTCGGTTGAGCGTGAAAGAGTGACAAACATCCATACTCCCAAACTTTTACGTTTATAATATTAATATTAGGTAGGAAAACTAAGTTCATGTATATTTCAATTTCAAATAATATTTAGTATGGAGTTATTGTGATGATCAATGTTCAAATCAAATTGCAGTTGTGGAAAAGAGAAGCCACTCTTCGCCGTGTAGTGCGCTGTCACGTGACACAACTGCAGTCATACTGTGATCACACACAGTATAAATACATACAGTAGTTAAAATCAGCTGTTTCAAAATAAACTTCTACAGCCGCGCGGTACGTAACACCGATAGGGCTGACAACCTACAGCATTTTAATTACATCAACAATACACCGTCTTTTCGTCACTGACACACGCTCGCGACTGTATCATGCCACGATCCGATAGAGTAGGCATAACTCGCGTTGCGACCGTTTATATGAAGACTTCATACTTAACCTGACCATTTATTTTTTAACTCAAAACGGGACATTAAATAATAGGTAGCCAATGAAAAAATTCTCAATTTGACCTATAAAGATTTTTTAGGTTCGTTCGTGGATTATTGCGTCGTTTATGAACCGATTTTCTTTTTTTGCTGAAAAGTAGACATATCCAAAATTACACACCAGTACACCGGGACTTGTAAATGTAAAAACGGACAGTCCTATTCAAAACGGGACGTCTGGTCACGTTATTCATACTGTATGTTTTATTACACTATGGGTCTCGCTTTTAGGGGGCTCTGAAACCTGTTTTTAGCGACAAAGATATTATTATTTTTGTCTTTAAGATGATACCTTTACCTTTAAGATGTTTTATATATGTCTGCTGACCTTAAAAGTTTGTTTTTAAAAGAGCTGCTCTTTATTATTTTGTTGATTTTATCTGATAGAATGTTTTCTTGTTTTGCTATAAATTTGATGCATGATATAGTTTAAAGTTACGAGTTTAAAGATTTGTGTAATACTAGCCGTTTCCTGCGGTTTCTTCTGGTTGATTTTTTTTTTGTAGATGCTTAATCATTTGTCTACTTTAAGGTAGTTGGGTAAAAAGTAGCCAATGTATTGATTCGGGGTGTAAGCTTACTTAATATAAAATTTCATCAATTGGTCGGTTGGTTTGAGCGTGAAAGAGTAATAAACATCCATCTATCTATCCATCTATTCTTACAAATTTCGTGTTTATTACATTAGCAGGATACCAGAATGTAATGTATTTCAATTATACAACGTTGATAAAAGCGAGAGGCATTAAATGAAACCACATATTCTGTATATCATTATAAGGCTACACAACAAAAATCAAATCAATGTCGAATCCAGCGAGCTCGAAACATATTTGACATGTAAAAGTGATAAAAATTGTCCTACTTACAGAATAAATTATTTCATTTCATTTCATTATATGGTCCTGGACATTTTTTTTAGATCATTTCAATAGGAATAATTCTTTATATACATATATTTTTGGTATCTTGAACCGTTTCCTCGCAGCGCACGCAACGGAAGTCCCCTCAAGGATGAATAATTTTCTCCGCTTTTTTCACATTTTCCATTATTTCTTCGCTCCTAATAGTTGCAACGTGATGTTATATAGCCTAAAGCCTTCCTCGATAAATGGTCTATTCAACACAAAAATGATTTTTCGATTCGATCTAGTAGCTGAGATTAGCGCGTTCAAACAAACAAACTCCTCAGTACTTTATAATATTAGTATAGATTATCATCATCAGCCTATCGCAATCCACTGCCTCTCCAATTGCATGCTACTAAGATATGTTTTTTTTTTAACTAAACCCTAAATTTCATTTTATTGGAATATTCAATTTCCTTATTATTCCTAGAAAGATACATTTTACATAATAATATAATTCCTTATTAATTAAAGAAAATTTAATATGTATAGTAGACAGATATTTAAATTTGTGAATTTACAGTACTTTTGTAAAAGTATATTTTTGTAAATTTAGAACTGCTAAAAGCTTTGTCTTTTAAAAACACCATTTACAAATAAAATAAAACCTAGCTTTTGAAAACGACATTGGTGACGTCAAATCTTAAAAATTCAAGGATTCAAAAATGGTTTATTTTTCTTGTTTAATCTGGTTTTATAGATGGTAGATAGCCTTAATTTATATTACAGTCTTGACATAAATTAATTTAAAACCTATTAGTCCAGTTTTTGATTGATTTCTTTAGTATTTAAATACGAAACTGTGGATTCTCCTTTTTTGGTCGGTTAAAGTTGTAAAAAAACGTATTTTTGTAGTCGTTTTGGCGGTTTTTGAGATTGTAGCCTTGTTTCGTTTTTAATTTAATTATTATTATTATGTCGTATTACTTAAGTAGGTATGTATGTAAAAATATAATTTGTTTTGATTATAAAATCTGTTTTAAAGGCTAAATAAATAAAAATAAACCAACGTATATTCGTGCCACAGCTGGGCTCAGTTCTCTTATAAGTAGGTATCTACTAGGCAACTGATAAACATACTTATAAATACATACATACTATAAGTAAATTACTCCTAGACACAAAACAAAATGATCGTGCTTATCACACAAACATTTGTCCTGGGTGGGGTTCGAACCCACGACCTTTGGTATAGCAGTCAGGGATACTAACCACTAGATCAACAGGCATGTCTAATTTGTTGTCTATTATTAGTATAGTAGTTAACAAATATTTGTTAATATAAATAAATTCTCTTTTTACAGGTATCCTAAGGAAACCAAGAAGAGTGTAAAAATAAACAGTTTTAATTTGACATGATATAAAAAAATATACTAGGTATAGAGAGCAATTCTTCGTAGTTTTAGCTTCTATTTGCATTTAAATTAACTAGTGTTTAATCATAATTGTTAATATAGTTAATATAAGTGTTTATTGGAGAGCAGTGAAGATGTATTCGTTAAATCGTAAGTACCTTTTGATTTTTAATCCTTTCAATTATTTTTATCTCTTTTAATTCACGAGCTAACTTAAAGGAAAAAAGTGTTGAGAACTTTACTCTAGTATAATTAGCATATATATTGTCCCACTGCTGGGCAAATGCTTTCCTTCTCATTTCTTTTATGTGACCCAACTGTAGTCCTGATTTTTACAACTATATATAACTAAACTACTTTTGTTATTTATCTATGCATAGTGTTTGCTACCATGTTGTTGTTGGTGACCATGCTCACCCATCCAAAAGCCAACCTAACTAAGTGCAGCTTAATTTCAAACGTTTATGGAAAAAAACGAAAGGTTCATTTATAACCCTAGAATGACGTTTGGGAAAAACCCTTTACTGAGAGACAGTTTAAGTCGTTAACCCCTCACGTGCCGTACTTTTCCATACTCAAATACTGACCTGGGTATTTTTAGTCATAAAAAATAACCCAAAAACAATCTAGATTTCGTTTTATAACTTACGCCTGTTATTTTTAGAATCACTTTAATAAACGACCAAAGTTTCAAGACCTGCCTTCTCAATATAAATTGTATTAAAAAAGAGAGGTCCAGCAATACTGGTTGTTAAAAAGGTAAATCCAGTATAAAATGAGCCCTGATAATAAAGTCTAAATGCGTCTTACTGCTGGGCACAGACCTCTTCCCATATAGGAAAGGTTTGAGCATTGATCACTACGCTAACTCACTGCGGGACCAATTCCAGATTCCAATATTTTTTGTGATCCAGGTTTCCTCACGATGTTATCCTTCACCGTTTGTCAGTGGTATATCAGAATAATTAAGGAAATATAAGTTTAAAAAGGCACGTTGGTAACTAAGTAACTTAGGTAAGTACTTGAGTTAGGAACGAACCTGGATTATATGCACATAAATCCATACATAACACTAAAGCCTCACCACAATATTTTAAAATGAGTTTTAAGTTTATACAAACATTAACTAAGAGAGGTCTTGTTATATTGGACAATTTCTAATGAAGTCTTAGCAGAACCTTAGTCATTCTTGATTTAGTATTCATCTCAGTAATCAATAGGTATTAATTAATTTGAATAAAATGTTGTTTGCAGAAATATTTCCAATTTAATTGTATTTGCACAACTTTACCTGTGTTTTGCATTCCCCACTTTATTTGTAATTTGTTGACCTTAGTGATTTTTTTCGTCATTTTTCATGACGTAATACATAATTTAAATCAGGATAAGCATTTAGTTCTTACAATGATCGATATTTTTTGGCTTGTTTTGTCTTAAACACTCAACAACCTAACTTTAAAATTTTATCGAAATTATTCAGCCATTTTAAAGATTAGCAGCAGTCAAAAAAAAAACTGCTAAAAATGTTAAAACCAGTATCATGTAAAATAACTGTTTTATTAATACTGTTACTTCTTAATTAATAATAAACATACCACAAGTATTTTTTTCATAGCAGAACTTATTGAAAAGACAACTTCGTAATTTAAATACTACAAGCTTTAAAAACACCTATTTACAATTTATTACTATAATGACTGACACTCAATCAATATGACTCATATAAAACTAGAACCACTTTATAATGACCTTTAATTTCCTTACAATTCAATGAAAACTAAACTCAATGCAAAATGGACGTTCCACGCGCTGCTTCCAATATAATTTGACCTCTCATATTGAAAAACTTTAATGACGCGACAGATCAGGTAATATAAGTGTAATGTAACTCGTTTTTACGCATTGATAATTCAAAGTACAGAATATTCCGTAATTATAGTGGATTTGTGCGTCATCGGAATAATCCAGGGTTTGGAAAATTAGGTTTTAACCAAGGTTCAGGGTGTCTCATAAGTACTAAGAAGTTCACGATTCATTGACTTAGTAATCATAGATAATGTTACATCGCATTAACATAGAAAACGAACAGACAACTTCAAATGTATAGTGCTAGAAGAATCTTTTGCATGTTGGCAAAATCGGAACTAAAAAAAAATTGTTGGGAATGTGTGACCAACGCCATTTGAGTGATCCACAAATGCTTGTTCTAAATCTGGGTGTCTTTGCACATGTGATTTGAATGTTTATCGAAACCCAAACGAAACAAAGATTAAATTCCTTGAAAGTTTATTTTTTCAAACAAAAACATAAGGCAATATGAATCTTTTTCTTTTGACGTTGGTTATAACTAAAAATATATTAACAGTAATTTTAAATCGAACATACTTTAACGAGAGCAAAAAAGTCTTGTTAAACAACTTAATACAATCTTAATCTGGTTAAAAGTCAGGAAAGAAAGGAGTTTTAATTGACAAGGCATCACATGCAGTTATTTTTTTTATCATAATTTGTATATCCTACCACCGTCTCTTAAAGTAATATTATAGCAGTTGTGGAAGAGAGACGCCGCTCTACGCCATGTAGTGCTATCTCTCTTCCCGACAGTCTTTAAGAATATCACAGTATTGTTTAAAACAACAAGTTTTTGAATGTAGAGCAAAAGATAAGAAAGGGCCCAGTATCAAGCCTTGTGGGACAACTTTTCATTGGAATACAATTTTTTGCTTTAATTTTTACTTTTTTTAGTTTTGCATTCGATTCACGGACATTAAGCGGGTAACTTGTTTTCGATTCCTGTTTAAAATCTTCCTATGGTTTATTATTTCATGTGTCTTTAAAGTGTTGCTATGTGATACTGTGTTACTAAGTAAAATGCCTTGTACAGATCAGAAGAGCTGCCACCACCTCTTAAAGCAATATTATAGCAGTTGTGTATGAAAGATATGTACGTCTTCTAGTGCTAGTTATCACGCTTCTGCATCAGCAATAGAATGGCTTTCAGAAGGCAGTAGATTCCGGGTATACAATATAACCATCCTACTGCTGGATACCGGCCTCTTCCCATGTAAAGAAGAATTGCGCATTGATCCGCGCTGGCTCACTGCGGAATTTCAGATTTCAATATTGGGAATCCTAGTTCCTTCACGAGCGACGTTTTTTTTTTTTATTTTTAGATGTTTTCTTTTAATTAAAATTAAGTAAGTAGGTAGATGTTATTCGGCAAAAAAAGATCAGGATCGAACTTACACCACCTGCACACAAATCTGTTTGTAAAACCGCAAGGCCATCACAATCTTTTTTCTAGGGGTGTTACAATCAACCTTGGATTCACATTTTGCCTACGAAACACATAAAACGCCTTTCAAAAAACTGAAAACTGGTCTTCTAAATATGGACTATCTGAGATCAGTTACCGGACATTCGTCAAGGAATCTTTATCAACTACCATCAGACATTATTTATTGTTGAAAGCAGTTAAAACATCCTTCAGATTGGGAGATTGCGTCAGGCCATTTTGAAATGTCGTTTTTAGACTGGGGATGATGTATTCAGATGGCTTACAATTCAGCCAGGGTCACGCAGAGGCCAGAGCATGCGCGAGCGATCCTGTGACTCTGGCTTAGGCAGTAGAAGGGGCCCGGGGTGTTTTTAGTCGGTGGTAGTTCGACATATCGCCACGCCGTGCCTTCGGCGTGCGTATCACCACGGAAAACAAAAACAAAACAAAAAGGTGGCTTACAATAACTTGCTGGCTGTACCAACTGCCAGGGACAGTCTGCTAGCCAAAAACACCCCTTTTTTGTGGGAAATCATCATGACCCCGCTCGCTGTGGGTGCAGCGGAAGGGAGTGTCAGACTTGTACTGACTAAACCCGATCATCCCCCCCACATCTTTTTAATATTAGTATCTATAGATAAATAAAATAATTAGATACACACTTTTAATGTAAGTAATTATGTTTCGTCTTGAACTTTGTAATATTAGCGTGTAAAAAAACGACTTTGAAATTTTGAAAGTCAGCCTTATTTCATTTGTCTGTCTAGATTTCATATAATTAGTACGGGTTTTAAATTATAGTCTAGTATTTTTTCTAGAACTGTCAAGACCTGTTTAATAAATAATTAAATAATAATATCAAATTGAAAATCAACAAAAAGTTTTAATTTGACTGATGACCGTGATGTCTGCACGGATAGTCGAGTGGTATAGGTCATCGTGCTAATTACCACTGTATGCGACGTGTCGCGGGTTCGATCCCCGCGTAGGACAATTATTTGTGCGTTCCACAAATGCTTCTTTTGAGTCTAGGTGTATTTGTGCATGTGAATTGAATGTACGTGAAACCCCCCGCGATACATGGATTAAATTCCTTAGTACGGGAGTCGTTTAAAATATGAAAATATTTTTTTTTTAAATATTTTTGAAAGAAGAAAGGGGTGTAAAGCGATTACCTTTCTTATTATGAAAAAAGGATCCGTATTAATTTCTACAGAAAAATAAAAAAATAAATTTTGTGTGTTGTCACCCATCGCAGATCGCAGACTCACTTAACATTAACTGCTAAATGAGTCACATTTTGCACCAAGCTTCCTATCATTTTCATCATCCTGCACTGATCCCATTTTACTTGAGGTCGGCGCAACATGTTTTTTTTTCCATTCTCCCCTATCAAACGTCACACTATCATTTACTCCTTTTTCATTTATATCTTTCCTTATACAATCAATTCATCTTTTTGCTCTAAGCTCCGTATATGGAGTGATAATCGGTTAAATATTAAAAGTTTATAGTTTTTTAACAGTCATCTTTAGTGTATAATACGATATAGCTTTGTTCTCTGTATTAAATATTGATTAATTTAACTTACCTATAAATTATATCACGATGTAAATAACATAATAAATCATAATTGATGTAAACACAAACCTGTATAAGTTAGGGTTACCAAAAAACGTTAATTATTTAAACTTAAAAATGAAACTAAAAAATAATATTCAAATCTGTGTTTTTTACTGTGAATATTACCTAAAGTAGTAATATCCTAGTGGTATGACCATTGGACTGGCAAGACGGAGATCGTGGGTTCAAATCCCGGTAGGCAGCAATGTCTTCCGGGGGCGCGGTAAATGCGATAGCAAATCCCGTGCCCCTGGCCCCAGGCAGATGAAGACGCTTCAGTGGTTGTAGTCGGTATAGGAGCGACACGCCCCCCCTGTCGACCCCCCGACGGTAGATAGTCCATGAGGATTTCCACTGGGTTAAAAAAAGGTCCTATATATTTCTGAAATCATTTCCGTATTATAAAGTTATCACTTGCTATATCAGTGTAGAAAAATATCGTGAGGAAACAAGCACATCAAACCTTTTACGAGGATGTGTTAATTTACGACAGAGGCCTGGCTAGCTCCAACTGACTGAAGCTGTGATAACCTAGTAGCAAGACCGTAGGACTGCCAAATCAAAGGTCTCGAGTTCAATTCCCACGGCGCGCAACAACTTTTCGAATGTTGTGTGCGTTTTCAGAAATAAATATCACAGCTTTCGTGTTTCGGAAGGCACGTAGAAATGTGGGTCGTAAAATATAAAAACTCTCTCCGGTCGTGTCGGATTGCATTCCTAAAGAACTATGCGAGTAAAGGAAAAGATATATCCCGCATAGCTGGCTGGTGTCATAGTAACTAACCACCGGATTCCAAATATGCCAATCTGGAATACCATCAAATAAGCTAGCGTTCTAATAAATGAATTATAAATTAAAATAGCGCCAACCCTAAGCCCCTGACGTATTGGAAGCGTCTGTGTCGCATATAATTAACTAATGATCTGATGTATAGAGCTACCTGACAAAACTAAACTATAATGACCCGGATTTGTAGCAAACTGCTTCGATAATAGCGCTAAATTATTGGCCCTAAAAGTATGCGAGTAATTTAGATGGTGGTTTTAATGGTTATAATATGTTAATTATGGGATGATACAATTTTATTGCGTTATTGGCTCCGTTGCGCTTAGAAGGGAAGAAATTTAGATGCATTTGAATGTTGATTGTCTTATTTATTAGTAATAATTCTTTATCTGGAAATCGGTTACCGGATACAAATGGAAAATTTGCTGTTTTATAAAGCTATTTAACAATTTTCTAAAGGTGTTTAACTATCTTACATTACGGTTGGTTATACTTTTTTTTTTGTTTTTGGGGGTGAAACGCTAATGACTCCAACCCACGCCGAGGGCACGGCGTGGGGATATGTCGGCCTCCCTCCGACTAAAAACACCCTGGGCCCCTTCTACTACCTAAGCCAGCGTCACGGGATCGCCCGCGCATGCTCTGCGTGACCCTGGCTGATGGTTAGTTATACCTGATAATCAATATTTCTGACGGTACATTTAAATCAAAACACTCCTTTCTCGAATCAGGAAATCTAAAATGACAAGTTACTTCAAATGACGTCATAAATTACAATAATAATTTAAATACTTTGCAATCAGTAATAAAATATTCTTAAGAAATACTTCCACAGATCATTTATAGTAAAAACCGCAACCTTCTGGATTTCCATCGTCTCTCTCTTTCCTTCAAATCTATGTTCAATAAGAAAGACAGAGATGGAAGTATGAGTCATGATTCCACGGAAAATGTTATAAATCTATTACATTTATTGTATCCTGCATTCCCGTTTTAGACTCTCTTTCTTTCAAATACTTTTTCTATAAGATAGAGGGAGATAAGTACATATTTCAGGGTTACGCGAACGGTTTTCGCTATTTTATTGCATGTTATTTTAAAATCAAGGATAATTGAATCTAAGGTTGAACCTTTTTTAGGTTAAAACCACTTGCTTTTAAGATTTTATTGTTTTTTTATGTTGTTTACTCAAAGTAATTGTTTTGTTAATATTTATTTATATTTATGTAAGTAATGGTCAATTGAAATGTGTGTCAGGCAAAGATCAGATAAATGTATAGACAGTGATCTTCGTTCTTTGATTTAGGGACCCAGTGGACCAAAATAATGTACTAAAAGTTTAGTCCTTTCATACCAATTTTGATCAGTGAAAATTTTGTAAATCCACTATATTTTTTTGGAATTGAACCCTTTTTTAGATTAAGTTTATGTTTTTAGCATTCGGTCTTAAAAATAAACGGGATTTTCTTAATGGGCAGTCGTGTATAAATAAAATTTTCTAGACATTAAGAGAACATTGATAAATTAAATCTGATTACACTTCCAAAAACCAAATTAAATTCCTTATCCTGGTGACATTGGCATTAATAGATAATTGCGTTTTTAAACAATAATTATGTTAGATAAAGATATTATTTGCTCTTGACAATAACCTAGATAAAATTGAGATTAGCGTCTGAAATTTCTAGCTGATTGTCAATTTTTGATAAAAATAATTAAGTAAAAGGTAAACTCTAGAAAAAATATTATATGTTCTACCTACACCCTTTATCTTTTGGTAGGGTTTGGAAATCCTCATGGACACCCACTTCCTCGGAGGAGGAAGTAAGTAGTGTCAGACTCTTACTGACTGAACCTGAACCGCCATGCGACGTCTCCCAATAATGGGTCGGTGCGTGGCAATGCGTTGCGATTGATCACAGACCAGATTCGCTATTTTACTGTTCCGTAAATTTAAAACGTGCTGCTAGAGAGTCTACAATCATATTGACGTTTAAAAAGTGCTACATGGTAGCCTAATTTGAATATTTGACGTTTGATTAAAGTAATGGGATATCCTTAATTCTTTAGAGCCGTTTAAATCATAGGGTAGGGGGTGGAGCTGGTTTGCAATAGGCGGGACAGGGATTTGGCACAATCTTAAGCCCAGCAGTGGGAAACTCAGCTTTAAAAGAAAATTACACCCTGCTGAACATCTTTTTTTCATAACTTCAGGCTACAAATTATGACTTAACAGCATAAATATATTCTACCGGATTTCCGAACCTCCTCCATTTTGGAAGTCGGTTATAAATCAATGAATAACCTTCAAATATAAGCTGTTTTACGACTTTTAACCTTTGGTTTACCTTCGGACTTTCCTTAAGTTCACTTCTAAGAAACCGTAGCAAATAGTAATAAACTGTAATTATTTTATAACTATTGACCTGATACCGACCATCATCTCTTAAAGTATAAAAGTAATATTATTACAGTTGTGGAAGAGAGACGCCGCTCTATGCCGTGTAGTGCGCTGTCACGCGACACAACTGAAACGTTTCAATTAATAGATGGTACGGGCTAGTTCAGGTTATAAGATCAAAGTTAATTATTCATGATTTGTGTGGCCTTTACACTGAAATAATACTTTTTATTTTTTTCTAAAGACCCTGACTATTATACCGAAGGGCGTGGGTTCGATTCCCACCAAGGACAAATGTTTGTGTGATGAGCACGATAATTATTATAGTTCTGTATCTGAATAATGGTGCTGTGTTAATGTTGAGGAATATTAACAGCGACCCCTTTTTTAGACAGTTCTACGCAGTTTGCCTGACCGCAAGCTTTGATTGCTGCCCCATATCATCAGCCTTTTTTTGTTTCCTAGTGGAAATCCTCAAGGACTGTCATGGACTTTTACGGGCTAAAATCACTGAAGCGTCCTCATCTGCCTATGGCCGGGGGCACGGGGTTCGCTTTCACATTCACCGCGCCCCCGGCAGGTCTTGAGTCACCGTGGGATATTGGAAGATCTCTCCTCCCGGTAAGCGTGTAGGAACTGCCACTACACGCTCACTTCGACCGTCTAAAATCAAATCAAAATCAAAAGTCATTTATATTGACGGGCCTGTTGGTCTAGTGGTTAGTGACCCTGACTGCTAAGCCAGAGGTCGTGGGTTCGATTCCCACCCAGGACAAATGTTTGTGTGATGAGCACGATCATTTGGTTCTGTGTCTGGGTGTGATTTATCTATAATATGTATGTATTTAGAAATATATAAGTATGTTTATCAGTTGTCTAGTACTCATAACACAAGCTACTAAGTATGCTTAACTTGAGACTAGATGGCGTTGTGTGAATGTTGACAAAAAAAAAAAAAATTATTCAAATTAGGCTACTATGTAGCACTTTTCGAACGTCAATAATTTAATAATTTTAATAGACAGCACCCCATCGCCCACCCTTCACCGCTTCCTGTGCTTTCGCTACGGGAGAAGAAACGGCGCAACAAACTCCCCAGCAGCACGTCTACATCATCTGCCTAGCCTTTTCCTAACAATGTTGAGGTTGGCTACTAGCCCAACCGGTCTGAAATGTTAGATTACATATCTCGCACAACTTGTATGGTTCAAGACCTGCATATTTTAATAAAATACGTCATATGGGTAACAAAATACGTCCGTAAATACAAGAAAAAATATGTTTTCGATATCCTAGCTGCAATTATAAATTGGATCCGGGGATTAACCGGTCAAGTTCAGATTGAACTGGTTCAAAGTTATTATATAAATTAATTTAACGTTTACTTAATATGCTGGCCTGTACTAGAGTATGCTGGAAAGGCGATTTTTTTCCAACTTTTTTTGTTAATATCTTAAAATCAAGACTGCACGAGTAGTATAGGTCACCACGCCCAATTACCACGGTACACGACGGATCGCGGGTTCGATCCCCGTGTAGGACAAGAATTTGTGCGTTCCACAAATGCTTGTTCTGTGTCTGGGTGTCTTAGTGCATGGGAATCATATGTCTGTTAAGCCCACCGCGATACAAGGAATTAAATAACCATAGGGCGGGAGCCGTTTTTTTTTTAAAAGAGGAAATTGAACATTTTCGAAAAAAATATCTTGTAGCGAATGCACACCAGCGCTCTCATGTTAATGTCATCCACGTGCCCTAAGATCCTTGTAGCTCTACGCAAAAGATAGCTATTATTTTGTAAGGAATAGCTGTCATTTATCTGGCACGATTCCTATTAAAAATATATCTTAGAATAAATGTTATTAAAATTTTAAAGACCTGGGGAGTTTATTGCACCGTTTCTGCTCCCGTAGCTAAAGTACAGGAAGCGGTGAAAGGTGGGTGATGGCGTACTGTCTATAATCTTGAAATCTTGACGTTCAAATAGTGCTACATTGTAGCTTAATTTGAATAAACGAATTTAAATTTTTCAGTGTACTATAGTAGAGGCACCTAACTTGATACCAAAAGACAGGTTACTTTTACTGTAATAATAACAAATTATTTTGGAATGAGGATATAAGTTTTTAACATCTACGTCACACCTTTCACTCAAGGATAAATAAATTACTTTTTAAACACGTATAACTGTAACTTGTGTCGCAGGTTCGATCCCCACGTAGAACAAGAATTTGTGCGATCTACAAATGCTTGTTCTGAGTCTAGGTGTCTATGTGCGTGTGAATTGAATGTCTGTGAAACCTCCCGTGATACAAGGATTAAAATACTTAGTGCGGGTGTAGTTTAAAAAAAAAGTACTCCCAAACACAAAACAAATGATCGTGCTCATCACACAAACATTTGTCCTGGGTGTATGAACCCACGACTTCCGGTATAGCAGTCAGAGCCACTAATCACTAGACCAACAGCCCAGTCTAATACATTGTCTGTTTATTACTTGTAAAATCTATTATCTCATTAATAAACAAAATATTAGATTTATTAGCAAAATTACAAATTGTTTTAAGACATGCAATATGAAGATTTATTGTAATAAATATTTGATTTATTTTCAATTAAAACAATAGAATTGTAATTTGTGATTTATAATGTTTACTTTAGTGTTATCTGAATATAAGATGCTGTGATAGCCTAGTGGTAAGACCGCTGGACTGCCAAGGCAATGGTCTCGAGTTCGATCCCAAAGCGCGCACCGACTTTTCTCCGAAAGGGTGTTTTCGACTTACATAAATTGCCATGTGTTACCCAGTAACATGGGTTGTGGAGGTCAGATAGGCAGTCGCTCTGTGACATACGGTGTTCAGCTGTCGGTGAGACTGGGAGCCGAAATCAAAATGACTTAATAAAACGCTGTGCCGAAGTTTGAACAACGAGTAACAAAACAACAGTTATTTTAGGGTAATTTTCATAGATGAATTAAGAATTTTGTAGCAGCGTAATTTTTTACTAAAAAGATTTTGTAGTGACCACCTACAGATTTTATGATCTAACAGTAACCCAAAAGGTATTGTAAGAAAGCTTGTAATTATTAAAATTTCTTTTACCAAAAAAAGGTATAATAATAATAATATCTGCCAAAGCTGGAAAAGGGCTCCGTAAGTCTTTTTTCGTATTTTGGCAAGGATAGTCGCGTATTTAATATTCGGACTAGTTAAAAGAAAAAGCAGAGAAATCCACGGGACTGAGCTGGTCATAAAAACATTCCTATAATCTACATTTTATCTTAAGCATAGTATTTGCGAATAACAAACCGATAGTTGTTAAATTATTACAGAAATATGAAATCAAAGACATTGTTCTCGTGTACTTACAATAATATTATTATTTTATTTCGTAACAATAGTTCTAACTTATCGTCTTTTTCTTTGTAGGCAAGATATTTTCTTAAAACCTATGTACAGTGTACAAGAAGCAATTCGGTTGTGTCTTCAGAAAATACAAAAAAAATCCGGCTAAGTGCGTGTCGGACTTGCGCACGAAGGGTTCCGTACTATCATCTACACACAGCGAAATTTGAAGCGTCTACCTGTTACTGTTTTTAATATTGAAGAAAAAAAAACGAAAAAACACATTTATTGTATTTAGGTCCAAATACAATAAACGTGTTTTTTTTTTCTTTTTTTTTAACCTTAATACCTACATATTTTTTGTATTTGTTGTTACAGCGGCCACAAACATACATAATTTGTGAAAATTTCGATTTCTTTCTAGCTATCACGGTTTATGAGATACAGCCTGGAGACAGGCAGCGGAGACTTAGTAATAGGGTTTCATTTTACCCTTTGGGTACGGAACCCTAACAAACAGGGCAAGATCAACAAAACCTTAGAAAGCGATTCTCCTAATAAGATGTCAAAGAATTGTGTTGCCCCGTGTACAACGGGCCTTAGAACTACGCCTGTTACATAAGACCTCTTTACATATTATTGTAGAGAAATATTGAGTATTGATCACGCTTGATCAATTTGATATTCAATTCACATGCACAAAGACATCCAGACTCAGTAAAAGCCTTTGTGGAACGCACAAATTTTTATCCTACGCGAGAATCGAGCCCGTGACACGTCGCGCACAATGGTAGTTGGCATGGTGACCTATAATCACTCCGCTATCCGTGCAGTCAAATCAAGAATAGCTGGGGTCAGACTGTAAATGCTTTTGACTTTTCCTATACTCATATTTTATCGTCAGATTCAAGTTTAATATCAAAACATATTATAGGTGTTAACCTATGAAGTTTATAAGTGCATAGGTATTAGGTATTATGTATAAATCATACAAAATACACTCCCACACATTGTAAGAACTAGGACAAGTATTATACGGTCATTTACCAACATTAAAACACAACAAAATATTTGTTTTATTGGCCTGTTGTTATTTGAATGCCGTTTATAGCTGCAAACGCTTTTCCCGCCCTCAGACGCAGTCGGTTAAAAAGTACCCCATACTCGTATATTCCTCAAAATTCACATAACGTCATCTAGTCTCAAATGAAGTATACGAGAGTAACTTGTGTTATGAGTACTAGACAACTGATAAACATACTTATACACATATTTCTTATTACATACATATAACAGATCAATTACACTCATACCCAGAACAAATGATCGTGCTCATCGCACAAACAATTGTCCTAGGTGGGAATCGAACCCACGACCTCCGGTATTGCAGTCAGGGCCACTAACCACTAGACCAACAGGCCAGCCAGTCTGTGTTTATACAGGGTGTCAGATAACTTCTAAGAGCTAAATATAAACATGTTAAAATTAAATATAAACCTATTTGTAATTAATGTGTCCTTAATTAACATAATTACTAACTAATGTTTATAATATGTGTTCACGTCAAGGGTTTTAAACTGATCAAACCCGACGTTATTGGGCTAATCGATATATTAAATAGAAATTATTAAACAAGCAGATAGTTCTAAAATAAACTAGCCAAGTGCGAGTCAAACTCGCGGACAAAGGGTTCTGTACCTTATACAAATGATTAATATTGGAGTATCTGAATGCAAAAATCGATTTTTACTCCTTACATATTTATTATTATTTATTATTCATTTGTTTATTCGATCAAGGGGCTCGAACAAAGGCACATTAAAAGCTTAACATCGAGTAGGTACAGGGGTATGCGTCCTGAGTATTTGAACTATAGGAGACCCCAGCATGCAAAGATATGTGAACGATACTACAACAGTTATTTTTGAATTTCGAGGCAAGTTTTAAAAAATATAATAAATGAAATAAAATAGTAGCAAAACATATATGGTACAGACACCAAAATATATTTTTTTACAATTTTTGTCTCTCTGTCTGTCTTCCCGCTAAGCTCTGAAATGGCTTTTGAACGGGACATTTTTGACAGTTATTTATAATGAGGCTTAACTTAAGAAAAAAAAAAAAATTATTTCAGAAAATAAATATGTTATCGTTTTTGTTAAATTCCACATCAATAAAGGCTAGTTATCTATAAAAACAAAAAAATACGTCTTTGTCGGTTACAGCTGCTGCTGATACAAGCTTGTATTTTCAGTACCTGTACTGAAACTGAAAACCGTTGAATATATTACATTATTTATTATTATTAATATTATAAACAAACACATTTCCTAAAGTTTAAAATAATAACTTACATTGCCAACGTGCTTATAAAAAATATATTTATTGTTATATTTCTGGTTTGAAATGTCAACTTGTGTTTTGTCCTAACAAAGACCCTTTAAAAATATTTATTTTATCTATAATGCCCATTTACATTTTTTTTTAAATCAATTGAGATTTTTTTGTAATATTTTTCGTGTTTCTATATTTCCTTATTGGATTTTTTAATGCAATTATTGTTATTTACTCAATTCATATATTTATCATTTAATAATAATTGTTAACTGCTTTCGAAATATTAAAAAAACAAATTAAATGAAAAATAGAAAAATTAATTCGTAAAAAATTAACAGCTTCATAAAATAACTTAGGTACTTCAGCATATTATTAGATGTAACTATATTACAATATTACCCGTAGTTAACGCTACATTTTCAAGTTAACTTATACTTAAATCTAACGACGGGTTTTCCTCTAACAATTAACTGTCTGCCCTACGACCTGTTAATCTCAACTTAATCTACACTCAAAGAAACAAAAGAGTTAATAAAAAAACAGGTTTCCAATACGTCACGATACGCAACGCGCGTGTGTGAGTTCGCGAAAATTTATAAAAGATCGACTCCGGCGCAGATCGCGTTAGATCCATACAACAACTGCAACCCACTGCAACGTGCATGACCATTTTGGCGCGAAATTCAAATTCAAAACGCAATCGAATCGAAGTGTTCTAGAATGTGATTGTTGATTTGAAATGTTGTCGTTTTAAAATTCGTTTTTCTGGTTTTTCGCTGGCCAGTGTTATTGAAATCGATTTATCGATTTGCTTATTTACGGAATTCAATTCTTGTGCTATTAAAAATAAATTAGGAAGCAATTATTGATTGAGTCGATATTCCGTTGTGTTAAGACAGACGTGTTTCTTGTAATACAAAATGAAGGACTTTGTGAAATTTTGGAATAGTGTGTCGAATAGGAGATACTCCTCAGTGAACACAAGTGAATTGAAAGATTTACCGGTTAATCGATTAAAGAGATCTGATATCGATAACTTTGAAGCGAATTTGGCCGAATGTGAAGTATTAAACAATAAATTTAACGATGATTTGGAGTTCAATAATCGAAAAGACGCCATCATAAATCGGTTATTCGAGAGAAGGAAGCACGGGCAGATCGCCAGGCAGCCAAAATGTAAGTTTTTTTTTATTTAACCGTTATTATTGCATTCCAAAGCCTTTAAGTCTAAATTAGAAAGAAATCAGGCTGAATTAATTACAGACATCGTAACAGTATTTTAAGACTAGATTCGATTAAAATATGGAACATCTTTGTGTTTTTTTTTTACATTTAGAATAGTTTTTGACATTAATGCTGTTAATATAAAAGTTACTAAGATTTTTTTAATTAGATAAAAAAAACGTAATATATTATAAAAATTTGCTGTTATTTAAAACGTACTTTTTATATATTTTTTTTTTAAACTCATATACATTACCATGACATTTATAACAAGTGAAAGAAAAATATTTTTATCAGAATTTATCAAAAATCGTGATAAAATTTTATAGTTATAATTTCGTTGACATTCTAAATATTTATTATTAATATCAATAAAATTAAACTACGCTAATAAAATATTAATTAATTGATTCTGTAACAATACTTTTGTAATAACTTAACCTTAGACCGCGAATAAGATAAAATGAATCATAATTATTATTTATAGATTAATAATTAATATATTATTTATAACAATAAGATAAGAAACCTTTGTCTAGAACTAATTAAATAGTTTACTTTAGTTCATTGAATTCCTAAACTTAAAGGTTTTAAACCTGCATTAAAAGACTAAATTCTATACAAAAATATCTATAAAAAATATTTTTTTGACATTTATAATAATTGTCCAATATTAAACTAATTAGTATAGTATAACTATACACCATTCTTACAGAGCCTGTGTAAGATCCCACTGCTGGGCAAACGTCTTCCTCGTTTTACTCAAAATATATTTTTTTCCTGATTTCTGGCCTTAAAGTATACATGTCTAAATGTCTATACACTTTTAAGTAACAAAGAGAGTACATTTAACGGCGTCCTAAAATTGATTAGCGGTTTTAATAGTCTTTTATCCAATAAATAAATACCTAAATTCTGATTATTTTCCTACATGATATAGGCGATAATATGATTTCATATAATATTATGATGCCAATAAAATAATAATTTTAGCAATTCACACGGTTATAAATATATTAAGTTTTAACATAAAAACATAGAAATGTCATGGATTTTTTTTCTACTTCAATACACAGTATAAAACAAAGTCGCTTCCCGCTGTCTGTCCCTATGTATGCTTAGATCTTTAAAACTACGGAAAGGATTTTGATGCGATTTTGTTTTATTGATAGATTGTTAAGAGGAAGGTTTATATGTATAACACACTAGCTTCTGCCCGCGGCTTCGCCCGCGTGGTAAAGGGACAAAAAAACCAAGGTCTTTTCTTAATATTTTTTTCCGTAAGAACCTTCTCCTAATAATAACAAATACAACAAAAAAAGAATTAGTGAAATCGGTCCAGCCATTCACGCGTGATGCCGTGACCAAGGAAAACGGGTTTCATTTTTATATATATAGATTAGTATTGCACCCTTAGTAGTACAAAGCTAGTAAAATACTTATATAAAAAGACTAGCTTTTGCCTGCGACTTCGTTCGCGAAAAAAAAAATAAAGATAGATGGATGTTTGTTAATCTTTCACACTGAAAAGGTTGGATTAATTTTGATGATATTTGGTATGGAGTTAGCTGTTTTAAACGGCTTCCGACGTGGATAAAGTTCTTATAGCTATAACTGACTTTAGAGCGAGCAAAGTCGCGGGAAAATCTAGTATTCTATGTAATTAGAGTTAACCCCACATAAGCAAGGTCATCATTAAAATAATTATAAATAATGAAGACAACGTTTAAGAATGTTCTAGAAATGTATGCGGTAGTTCCGATATGCGCGCAACGGAATCAGCCGCTCAAGGTTGCGAGATCGAATCCTTGTTGTGACATTTTTAATATTATTGGTACTTTCTTTTAATCTCTTTGTGATACGATAGGTACGTAGAAGCTTTAAGAAATATGGTTTTTTTAAATAAAAAATGGATAACTTTCGTGAATATTGAAAATATCCTTGTATATTCTTTTCTTGCAAATTAAATATACCTGGTGTCATTCGAAATAAAAGATAACACATTGTTTTATGAGCAGCTGGGTAGATGTATAGTTACTTATAAGATTTTAGCCCTAAATAGGGTAATTTATAGCGCTACAAGGATCTTTTAGCACGCGATCAAAATCGGAACTAATGCTGTCAAATTTATATTGAACAACCATCTCTTTTGACAGACAGTTGAGTTGTTTCTTGTTGCGAATATGCACACCAACGCCCTCATGTTAATGTCATCCACGTGCCAAAATATCCTTGTAGCACTATGACAAAAAACATCTTTAAATGCATAAAGGATAATTAAAAAGAGACAAAATAAAAAGCAAAGATCTAACTATAAATCTTACCTACTTACGTTCGAATTGATAAACTCTTACTTATTCAAAATCAAATCAATTATTAAGTAACAATAAAAAATATCTGTCGATTTGATAACCTCTTCTTTTTTGCAGTCGGCTAAAATTATTTCAACATCGGATCTGTAGTTGCGTAGGTATGCAAGATTAAATACAACAAATAGTAACAAATAGTTTATGTAAATACTTACATTTCCTAGATAATACTCACAGCAAGTTTAGATTTATTTTAATATGCGTTACATAATAGTTAAATAATGTATAATTTATTTATGACTAACGACCCGCCCCTGCTTTGCACGGGTGCAATAATGATATATCATAACATAGTATAAAATAAAGTCACTGTCGTTGTCTGTCCGTCGCTATGTAAGCCCTTTATCTCTTTTAATCCACGGGATAACTTCAAAAAAAAGCCTGGATAAATTATTATACTGGGACTTAATCTTAAGTTGATTTATTGAGTTTATATGTTTGGAATCAAACCTGCACCTCTCATACAAATATTTTCCATTATATTGAAAGAAACCTAAAATTTATAAATAACACGTTTATTAGGTATATTTACTGTTATATTTATTTAAAAACGTGACCGATCGAGAATCTTGCTTTTGCATAAATGCATATTCAGTATATTACACGTGATAACAAAATAAAAGTATGTCTCAGGTGTTAAGAATACCTAATAATACTAGACTATAAAAAAAATCCCACTTCTGGGCACAGGCCTCTTCCCATATAGGGAAGGTTTGAGCATTGATCACCACGCTAGCTCACTGCGGGCAATTTCAGATTCCAATATTTGGAATCTAGGTTTCCTCGTGACATTTTTCTTTCATTGTTTTTCAGTAGTGTCTCAGATTAATTAAGAAAGTATAATTAACTTTGAAAAAGTCACATTAGTATTTACATGCGTTAGGGATCGAACCTGCACCTCGTGCATACAAGATCGCAAGACCACAAAGCTTCAATAATTCAGTATTTTTCCATAGGAACAAGGTTAACTTAAATAAAAACTACTGATTAAACTAAATACCGTTAAAACGAGTTTAAAGAATTAAACCATAGTTATAAAATAACCGTACAGTTAATATGTAAGGTCTTTGTGCTAATTTTAACTGACAAAAAATGTTGAATATGTTTTTTTTTTGTTTGTGTGACCAAATTAAAACAATCGTGACTGGAATAATTATCTTTAATTAGATGTTATAATAAAATGAGCTATAATACACTTAGGTACAAAAACAGTCTAGACGTTTTGAAGATTAGTCAGACAGACAGTCAGACAAAAATAACGATTTTAGGCGGAATTGTGTTGTTATAAAACCCTTTTTAACCTATATTGTCTCATTGCTGGGCAAAGACTCTGTAGGTTTAATAAAATAAAAATAATAATTAATATTATTTTTTATTTATTTCATACTTTATTTTTTTGTTTGTTTGTATGTATTAAAAACCCTTTGCCTAAAGATTTGCGAACTACCAAGGAAACGGAATTAAAAAAACATAGTTTGCATATATTATCATATTTTTATACATATTCATACATTTCCTTAAGTTTTAATATCACAGAATCACGTTTGTATAGGTTTAGTTTAATTTATTCATTTTTAATTATATTGTTATTCATTTATTAAGGTTTAATAGTCCAAATGATCGGAAACTGGTTTTGAACATCTTATTCCGGGTTCAATGTATGTGGTAAACTAATAATCTGTTGCCCAGCTGTGGGCATAGGGTGGGATATCAAAGCTCGTTTTCTGTATGAGAGGCCTGCAGTGGGACAGTTACAGGCTGGTGTTATTAACGGCTTCGGTAATGGCGCCCCACCGTGGGGCAACTCAAAAGCAAATCGTTTTTCTAGGAAGAACCTTTTACCGGTATACTTAATCACTTTTAATTAACAAGATGAGTAAACCAGTTTTGTCTGATCAATATCTTTCTATTACTATAATATATAATTAAACCTTCAAACTAAAATGATAATCATTTATTTTAATTAAGTATAGAAATGCAAATTAGTTTCAATTCGATCATCGCCAAACTTTGGCTTAATGACCTTTTTCATGGTTTGACATTGGTGTGTATCACGTTTAAATATTAACATAAATATTAAGATATTTGCGAACCCTTTTCCGAAGCTATGTTTGTGGTCCGTGACAACATCCTTCAGATGGATAATTGTAATGAAAAAATATAAGAATGTATTTTTGCGTTTATCCGAACAATGAAAAGTAACAAAGATAGGCTACTTTAAAGTTTAGAAGAGGAGGCTTGTGACGTAACTCATTCGGACAATTTGTACGAAATAGTGACGTCACGCGTAATTATAATTGACTGTACTTGTACTTTGGTGATTTTTTGATTGCGGGACAAAAAAAAACACATACAGGACATTTATTAAAGGACACTAAAAGACAAGCACAAAGTTGTCATCGTCCCTATTGAAAAACATTGATTTATAGTAAGCTTGAAGAAGAAGAAAAAACGTAGGCGTCTTTACCAAGATAAAAACTTGTAGCAAAGCTTGTTATATTGCATAAACTATGAAATATAAACTAGGTTTAATAGGAAGCTAAAAATGTTTACCACAACAAAAACAAAAATGTAATTTAAATTCCAATCAAAACAGTTTATAATCCTATTAAAATCAGTCGCGCCGATTTAATACTATGACGTCAATAGTTCCTAATAACTGGAACTAAATCGAGCTATCAATATCTCTTTCACTCATAGCAAATTAGAAAAGGATAGACGAAAATTGGAGATAGCATGACGTCATACCGACGTTGGAGGGTCAAAGAGATCACAACAGTACATTTCTATAGTAAAACCAGGTTTTTATGAGAGCCTGGAGACAAGTTACATGTCTCCTCACGCTAACGCTGACGTATCGCTCCAATTTATTGAACTGACAAGTCACAGTCACGTCACGCGTCGAAGAGGAATGTCATTCCTATACATTAAAAGTTTTCTATTCTCTCTTTCCATCTAAATCATAACTAAGAAAGTATTAAAAGAAGCAATAGACTAACTTATTAGTTAGAGTGATTCACGAGCAAGGTTTAAAATTATGTATAATACATCAGTATTGCACCAATGCGAAGCTAAAACGGTTAGTGAACAATAAATCATTTTTTAATCTAGAAAAAGTTTTAAGCCCGTTTAAGTATAATACAGTATTATTTTCTTTGACGTCAGATCTTTGAGTAAATAACAACAAAGAGTATCATACCAGAAACAGCGTCATAGTAATTATATATCTGGACTAGACTGTCGTTTGGTCAGTTTCCATTGACATACGTCATATTAAATTTATTAATTTAATTTATTTACTAGCGACCAATGAATACCACACCAAAATCAAAAATTTAAGCATACATATGGACAGACAGATGCGGGAAGCAACTTTGTTTTATACTATGTAGTGATTAGCTGTTATCCGACTTCGTCCGCGCGAATGTACACAGCTACAAAAATATTACACTTCCTTTCACATAGTTGGTATAAAAGTAGCCTATGTGTTAATCAAGGGTGTTAGTTAACTTCATACAAAATTTCATTAAATTTGCACGAGCCGTTTGAGTCTGAATGAGTTACAAACATCCATCCATACTTACAAATTTTCGCGTTAAGACTATAAGACAGGTTTACGTAATACCTATTATACTTTGTAATACGCACATGGATTCAGAATGACAGGTGCGTTCCGGGATTTGAATCAACGGTCTAAGACTCGGCAAGCCAACAGTTATATCTCTACGCTATTACTGCTGATAAACATAATATTGTTAGTAACTTAAATATAATGGAAACAAACATTGACCTTTTAGATATAGTAAACAGGTATGGTAAGCTGTAGCTTATCCACATTATATTGTCATAATACCGGGAGAATTCAATCATTATTGGATATCAATACTTTCCAGTTTGATCGATATTTTTTTGTCCAGAAATAGGTCAATGACCTACATAATTATACAACTTCATAATATTTTTATAGATGTAGTATATATGTTACAGTCATAGTGATGAATGAGCTATTATACATAATGACTAGTCATTATGGATAATAGCCAAATTCACTAGACAGTGTAATAAATTAATCACATTATCTAGTTATTATTCATAATATCGTGTCAAAGTTAGCCAAAGTAATAATACGGTCTTCATCTTAGGTTCACCCTTGTTTGATCGAACAACGTTTGATATAATATTACTCAATCGAACAACGTTTAAGAAAATCATCACTTTGTATAATGTCGTTTGTCGAATATTTATTTGCTTTATCAACATTTGCGCTAATGATCAAAAGGTATAATGTTCATTTGATATCCACACTCCTGCCAAAAAAAAAACCTAACCTCACCTAAGGTTAGGTTTTTTTTTTATTTGTTAAAATCTATGTTTATTGAGGTGAAAATATTATCTTATGTTATTTTAATTGTTAAAATAATCTTTCTGATATGTATGCTTAAGGAAAATTGAAATACAAATTTATTCTTAAACGAATATCCACTTGTTTTATCACTTTATCCAATTCTTTGAAGATATTATGTATAATAGCTAGATGAAGTGATTAATTTTGTGTGAATTACCACTTTATCCAAATTGAGTAGATATTATTCATAATAGCTAGACAGTATACATAATATCTAGATTAATTACTTTGGCTGTAACATATATAAAACTTCTTCTGGAATTACTCTAGTTACTAAAAAAAAGGCCTTAAAATCCGTTGCGTAGTTTAAAAAAATTAAGCAGATATACAGATAAACAGCGATAGCTACTTTGTTTTATTTTTGTACGTTAAATTTTTCAAACCATTTTAAAATGTCAAAATCTCAAATTTAAATGTCAAAGTCAAAATTGTGAGGAAACCTGGATTTCAAATATCGGAATCTTAAATCGCCAATCCGCAGTGAGCTAACGTGGTGATCAATAGTCTAAAATCCTTCCCTGTATGAGAAAAGGCCTGTGCCCAGCAGTGGGACGTGTATAGGCTAGTTTATAATTTACCAAGAATATTAACATCATTTAAATAAAACGTTTAAAAACAACAAACACATCGAAGTCATTAATGAAGAAAACCGCAAACACATTAAGACACATCGGAATTCAAACCTGCTACCTCACGCAGAATAGACAATTAGTCACTGCGTCACAAGCGCGTCAGTAATTAACAATGTTGATTCATTAGTGCAGTTCGTAAAACTAGTTGTTTATAGATAACTTATTGTTTATTCAAATAGTTCAGAGTATAGTATATTTATAGATGCAGATAGGGAATCCTAAGTTAGCAAAATGTATTAGCACTGAGTAATAAAATATACAGTATGAAGTCTTTATACAAACGGGTGTGTGTCTACGCTACCGGATCTTGGCATCCTACGTCCGATTTTAATTTTAAGTGCTCCCTATTCACATCCGACTAAAGAGAAAGGGAAATTCGCAAATCAGCCGATTTTCTAATTTGTTATTTAAAAAAAATTGACGTTCTGTTTATTTTATCTGGAATAAACGATTTTGTTAATTCAGTGTTCTAAATGATTTGATGAAGTTTGAAGAGGTACCAATCCGCGTTGGTCTAACAAAAGCTTTACCTATATTCGTCAAAGACGAGATATTGACATCAAAGTGCGTCTATACTGATTACTGACAGACGAGGGAAGTAACTTAGTTTTATACTGTGTATTGATAGTTGTTTACAAATAAAACGAATAAAATACTACATTACACACCACACAAGGAAAATTTCCATCTAAGGCGGTTTACTATGGAAAATCTACGTCAGTATAAATAGTAAGAACCGGCCAGTCACTGGCGATTATCTATAGAGTATATATATACGAAATTACCTGTTATCTATCTGTTTACATAGCATATAATAGTATCATAGTATTGTATTATGTAATGTAATTACGCATGTAGGGCTTATGGCATTGTTATGGAGTATCATGTAAGACATTGTAAGAGGGTATTCTTAAGATCGTAATGTAAAAAAGTTATTTTAAATTGACAATAGATAGTCAAAAAGCTTTGAAGTAATTGACATTTACTTTTTTGTTGTCGGTCAAAATAAGCAGCTTCTCCTCTAAAACATTAGATAATCAGCTTTGTTAAATATTATATCCTATAAATTAATACATATAGATGTATGCTTAGATCTTTAAAACTCATGTTAAGTTTTAAATTTTATATTTTTTTTTTCTTTACTATTTTACTTTAATTTAAGTTCATTTGCTCACTTTACTCAAATTTGAATTTTTAGTTATTTTGTATAAGTAAACTTTCTCTAAATTTGCGTCCAAGATACAGGCTTTTCCTAGTTTGGGGTTAATGATAACATAACGTAAAATGTAATCATCAAAAAAGGTAGGAAACACTAATTACCTAGTCTATTATTAATAATGTAATGTTTGAAAATAATGCACTTTTCTTATCACCTACATCTTGTAATTATCGCAATAAGGACTGAACCCACAACCTCTGCAATATACACGTAATTCGAAACCTTTGAGCTACAGACAGAACAACATTGTCAATAATGGTTTTTTACATTTTTCTTGGTATTAGTCTAATTATACCTATTCGATATGGACTGTGGTATTTACTTTGTTGCAGAACATAGTAATTATATGATGATATAGCTATATGATGTGCAGGTCCCCACGACGATGACCAATATGCAACGTGTGTGGTTTGATTCCCGCGTAGGACAGCATTTGTGTCATCATCATCTTCCTGCCCTTATCCCATTTTACTTGGGGTCGGCGCAACTGCCCACTGCTGGGCAAAGACCTCTCTACACTTCTTCCTCTTTCTCTCTCAAGAGCTTAAGGTGTAACTACAAAACAGTTTCTTTCATCTTATTTTTAATGTAACGTAATGTATAGTTATTTTAAGAACGAGAAGAATACGGAATAAACTTGTTAGCATTATTAAAACCAGGAAAAACTAGTAAAATATAGCAATTATTGTCATACCGAGAAAATGTATCAGGTTTTTTATATACAAAGCTCTTTAAACTAGAAATCTATTTAAATATATTAAACGTATTTAAAATATCAAGGAATCGATGTTTTAGTATTCATATAGATAATACTTCCTTACAACAGATCAAAATTGTACTTATTTTGAATAATATCCCCAGCCTGTAACTGTCCCACTGCAGGCCTCTCATACAGAGAACGAGCATTGATCACCACGCTTGTGAGCTGCCCCACGGTGGGGCGCCATTACCGAAGCTGTTAATAACACCAGCCTGTAACTGTCCCACTGCAGGCCTCTCATACAGAGAACGAGCATTGATCACCACGCTTGTGAGCTGCCCCACGGTGGGGCGCCATTACCGAAGCTGTTAATAACACCAGCCTGTAACTGTCCCACTGCAGGCCTCTCATTCAGAGAACGAGCATTGATCACCACGCTTGTGAGCTGCCCCACGGTGGGGCGCCATTACCGAAGCTGTTAATAACACCAGCCTGTAACTGTCCCACTGCAGGACTCTCATACAGAGAACGAGCATTGATCACCACGCTTGTGAGCTGCCCCACAGTGGGGCGCCATTACCGAAGCTGTTAATAACACCAGCCTGTAACTGTCCCACTGCAGGCCTCTCACACAGAGAACGAGCATTGATCACCACGCTTGTGAGCTGCCCCACGGTGGGGCGCCATTACCGAAGCTGTTAATAACACCAGCCTGTAACTGTCCCACTGCAGGCCTCTCATACAGAGAACGAGCATTGATCACCACGCTTGTGAGCTGCCCCACGGTGGGGCGCCATTACCGAAGCTGTTAATAACACCAGCCTGTAACTGTCCCACTGCAGGCCTCTCATACAGAGAACAAGCATTGACCACGCTAGCTCACTTTGGGCAATTCCAGATTCCAATATACGGAATCCAGGTTTCTACACGATCAGCCAGGGTCACGCAGTGCATGCGCAAGCGATCCCGTGACGCTGGCATAGGTTGTAGAAGGGGCCCGGGGTGTTTTTAGTCGGTGGGAGTCCGACATATCCCCACGTCGTGCCCTCGGCGTGGGTTGAAGTCAATAGCGTTTCACCACGGAAAAAAAGGTTTCTACAAGATGTTTTTGTCAACGTTTGTCAGTATTTAAAAATTCACATTTGAAACAGACAGGTAGTGATTTTGTTGCAACAAATTTACGACTTACTAAATTTAGACTGAAATAAAATCTAGATAAGAACAAGGTTTTTATTATGAATTCTTGATGTCTTCCGAATGTTTGTTCTAGAAGCATTTAATTACTGTTTTCTTGAAACGTAAATATACGTTCAGATATCCGTATTTAGTTAATTGTTTTAATTACGACATTGAAATCTAATTTTGTTAACAACTCGGCTATTATCTAACTCGCAAATTCTACAGTTATTGGTGGGCCTGTTGGTCTAGTGGTTAGTGGACCTGACTGCTATACCAAAGGTCGTGGGTTCGATTCCTACCCAGGACAAATGTTTGTGTGATGCGCTCGCTCATTAGTTCTATGTCTGGGCGTAATTTATCTACACTATGTATTTAGAAATATATATGAAATAAAATCGAATTCCCTGTACATTCGAAATTACAAACACTTACTTATAAAATTAAGATAGTAAAAACTATTACTATTACACGTTTTTATACGATAGAATAATGTAGTGTTAACATGACGTATCATAACTAGGCACGCGCCATCGCGTAAGGTAACACACGTGTATGGCGATACATTTATAATTATAATATTATGCATTAAAATAAAACTATTTTTATAATTATCATAATAGACTGAATATATTCTATTATTATGTCTGTACCTACTTCTAAATTTAAATTTTATTTAGTAAAATATAGTCACTGTAATGTCACCTGTTACACGTGTCGCGGGTTCGATCCCCACGCAGGACAAGAATTTGTGCGATCCACAAAGGCTTGTTCCGAGTCTGGGTGCCATTGTGCATCTGAATTGAATGTCTGTGAAACCCCTCGCTATACAAGAATTAAATTCCTTAATTCGTTTAAGAAAATAAAAACAAAAAATCATGCTTCATTCGCTCTCTTTCTCACTCTATCCCGTTCTCACTCAGTCAACAGTCTTGACACTTAATCGTTTTATTCCTAGTTATATCTGGGTGCACGGCAGTGTGCCCGCCAAGTCGTACAAAAAAACGGCACGTACAATCCTTTTGCTCAAAGCAGTTCAGGCTATTTTTGACCCCCCTTATCTTACCACGATTAAAACAACGTGGGAAGTCAAAAACGTGTCAAAACTGGTTTAAATTTTAACCGTATCAGTTAGTTAATCTTGCATGTTAATATTTAGATGTTAATTTTGTCGAGTTTTTCATTAATTACTCAATATAAGATGGTTAATGAGGCTATTGCTATGACAACAACGTGATAAAGAGGACTTCTTTAATTTTTAATTGAGTTTCACTGTTTTAAAGGATCTGACATTTTTTTATAAGAGGTTGTTGTTCTGTTTGTCACTGATAGAAAAAAAATGATAAAAATAATTATTCCCTTGAACTTAGCGCGTGATTAAAATAGATGGTAATAATAGATAAGAATAGGGTCGAAAACATATAAATCAATATTAAAAATGGTTTAGGTAGGTTTAAATTATTTCGCTCGCAGCACTAGTAAAGAGGAGAAAACCGGTTCAAATAATTAGTAAAATAAATTTAATAAATGAAAAACTATTTTGTGTCTTACAGTTAGACGTTACTATTCCTTATTTAGCTAGTGTGAGGAACAATATTATTAAAGAAAAGTTACAAAATACTACTTACTATACTACTATGAAAGAATTCAGCGTCAGTCAAATATTTTAATTCGTATCACAATAGATTTTCTGCCATGTGAAAATCTATTTCCATATGTAACTTAAACTTCACACAGTTTCTTATAAAATCAAGACAGATAATTCTGAGTATATTCCAGAAATTCGGTGCGGTCACCCATCCGAAACGACCTCGCTTGCTTTACCTAGATCGATTGAGTCGGCTTTTACTTAAACACGTTTCTCAATTACATATTATTGATTACATTAAACTAATACCACTAATACTTTACTTTTGACTGCACGGATAGCCGAGTGGTATAAGTCACCACGCCAACTACCACTGTGCGCGACGTGGCGCGGGCTCGATCCCCGCGTAGGACAAGAATTTGTGCGATCTACAAATGCTTTTTGAATTTCTGTGAAGCCTCTCGCTACAATTTTTTTTAGTGGGTGTCGTTTAAAAATAGAAGAAATAAATAGGTACATCAAATAGTATTTAAGCTCTAATACTCATTAATTTGACTATAAATACACGCCTATAAATGTCCTACTGCTGGGCACAGGCCTCTTCCCATATAGGGAAGGTTTGAGCATTGATCACCACGCCAGCTCACTGCGGGCGATTCAGATTCCAATTTTAGTAATCCAGGTTTTCTCACGATGTTTCCCTTAACCGTTTGTCAGGAATGTTACCAGCCAGACTTTAGGTATAAAAGAATAACTTACATTATTTTTTATGACTGAAACTTATTTTGGTTAAGAGATAACTTATTCGAAAAAACGTGAGAAAACCGTGGAGTTTAATTATTTTGTTTAATCATAATTTATAAGCACTGAGTTTTACTTGCTTACTTATTACAAACTATTTATAATTACAAAGTAGGCTATTTAAATATAATTATCTATTTCTAGAATTTTAAACCAAGGTTATAGTATAAATAATTTGTCCAGTTTTAACTACATTTTTAACAAGTTTCTCAATCTGTGGGCTACAGTTTGACTTTATTGAAGCTTTTACTTACTTTACTTACTTATGTTTAGAACTGTGAATTACCGTTTTAATCTAATTGCTAGTTTACTAGCAAGCCAAAGGTGCAAGGTGGGATACATGTAAACCTTCCTCTTGAAACATTTTATCCATTAAAAAACCGCAACAAAATCCATTGGATAGTTTTAAAGATTTAAGCATACATAGGGACAGACAGCGGGAAGTGGCTTTATTTTATACTATGTCTATGTGATAAACATATTAATTTATGTAAATATATGTATATGATGTTTTGACAAGATTATTCGGTACACGTGCACTCGGAAAAAAACTAAAATGTCGCTTAAAGAACAAAATAAATTGTCGAAAAGTTCGAAAAATAAAGAATTTTTTAATGAGATCAGATTAACGGATTCATTTAAATTTTTAATTATGCTTATTAGCTGTAATTATAATTACTTGTTAACTGTTTACTTGCACGTAATTATCGGGATTGATAAAAACAGATCTCAGTGGCGAGCACTTGGAGAGGCCTATGCCCAGCAGTGGACTGTGATAGGCTGATGATGATGATGATTTATCGGGAAAGCGGGACTAGTTTTGGACCCAACCGGAGTGAGAGACCGAATTGAACTATTCGACTCGAATGATTAAGCGATTAAGGACTCCGATTGGGTCCGAAACTAGACGGTCCATCCCGATAAATACGCGTGAGTAAACCGTTAATATATAAATTTATGAATCCGAATGACACTTTTCAAGCTATTTTTTTAAAGTCCGGTCTGCTTTAAAACAAGTTGTACAGGAAAAGGTATGTAAATAATACCATTACCAATTTAATTTAAGACAAATGTTTAAGATAGCTAAAACAAAATGGCGTATTTATTAAAAATAAATTTAAACTAATTTAAGCACGACAAAGTTATTCTTGTCGGTGGCGGAAATTGGAACTAAAATTTGGCCGAACTAATTTGACAGCTTTTGAGGTACTGACAGCGCTACTAGCGCCACTCTTGCCCGCATATATAAGTTTGTAGTGTTTTGAAAGAACGTAGATTGAGCTAATAAAGAATTTAATTAATATTGAAATTATACAAATATATAAGATGTAGTCTGATAGGATTTTCCGGATCTTATAACGTTAAATATTAATATAAATAACTTATTATAAACACAAAAGGCAAAACTGGGATAATCGGTCACCGGTGACCGAAAAATAATCGTCGGTCACCGATGACAGATTTGATCCAGGATGGCAACTATCGCTTCACCAAATTTTGACAAATTTGGCAAGCCGTCTGAGCGTGAAAACCGATTCAATCCAATTTGTCAGCTATCTCCAAATTGAATTTCATCAAACTGAGTTTAGTTGTTTAAACGAGAAGAAATAGGTACCAACATACACAAACAATATTTATAATATTAGTTGATATCAAACGTTTTAAACTCATGACTCTCTTTTTTTGCCATCGGTTACGCCCTCATGCGTAATAAATTAATAATATAAATTTATATCAATATCCGCGTGCGAACTATTAAAAACAAAATTATGTCGTAAATCATTTTTTTAATACAAAACGTTAATATGGGTTTTCCTTTATGCTAGTTATAATCCGTTTTTGATTAATAACTTAACAAATGATATGGTTATTAACTAAACGACTAAAATAATAATAATTAAGATTGTATGAATTATGTCACACGTAGAAGTAAACGTGACTGTTTTCACGTGACTGAGTTATAAGACAACTTAATTTAGTGTCTCTGTCTTTGTCACTGAAGTATCCATTTTCGTATAGATTAACAGCACCTTTTTTATGACTCCCGCACTAAGGAATTTAATCCTTGTATCGCGGGAGGTTTCACAGACATTCTATTCACATGCACAAAGACACCCAGACTCAGAACAAGTATTTGTGGATCGCACAAATTCTTGTCTTACGCGGGAATCGAGCCTGCGACACGTCGCCACTGACCTATACCACTCGGCTATCCATGCAGGCAGTCACTATTAAATGGAATAGTTTTGAAGGTGTTGTTTTTTATACGATTAAGTATCTCTAACTACTAAGCTATGCATGAAATGTTATGTTTTATCAATAGCAATACAAATAAACTCTTAAAAGGACATTATGTGTAGATAACAAAAACATTAATTGATACCAAAATTAGTTTAGTAATTTACAAGAAATAGGCGTAAAAGTGCAAAACGTAAAACATTATTTTCGGTAGATTTTTGAATAGAATTAGTTCCTATTATCCATTAATGAATTACAATTATTTTCAAATGTGAAAAACACTGCGTAAAACCATGTGGCTTAGCTAGTTAAAAAAATATTGCGCAATCTTTGATTATAAACAAAACTTAGAGTCAGAGGATAACCTCTTTTAATTTGGTTGGTTATTTCTTTATCTAGCTCTCATTTTATAGTCCTAGGTATTACAACCAGATAATTTATTTATGACTAGCTGTTGCCCGCGACTTCATGTGAATGTCGGTTGAAGCTGCAAAATCATTACCTTCGTATGACGCCGTCGGGTAAAAAGTTGCCTAAGTATTAATCTACGGTGTCAGCTAACTGCATACCTAATTTCATAAAAAAACATAGAGCCGTTTGAGCGTGAAAGAGTAGGTAACAAACAAAACATACTTACAAACTTTTGTGTTTGTAATATTATAATTAATGTTGTAATTACAAAGAAATAAAATTGAATCAATGAGTATTTGTCTGAGTTTTAAGCATGGTTTTTATGTTTATTTTGTCTATAAATGTAAAATCAGAAGAACCTAGGTTATATAATTAATGAGAGCTCCTAAGAACATTAAAATTTAATAGCATTAATTACAAGTTTAATGAAACGTAAAATACATTTATGGGTAGTATCAGTTTGAAATATGTTGACTATTAAAATAATTTTGTTTTTTTTATCTTTTTTTGCGTAAAAATCTCAATGCGGTTTACAGAATACATTTATTTTCGAAGTTTCAAAAGCTTATAGTTTCGGGAAAAAGCGACTGTGACGTGACGAATCTAAAAGGGTTCTGTTTAACATTTAGGTAGGGAACCCTAAATAACGAAGAATTTTACATATCTGTGACGAATCAATTTAAAATAGACGTATGTATATTGTAACTAATTGTTTAATTAACAAATCAGTTTATGCGGATATGTTACCTACAAAACTTGAAAAACAGTTTTAAAATTGATTGCTTCTATAAAACAATAATCCTTATAAATCGTTTTAAATTTTCCTGTTTACTCAGAATATTACGTATTTTAAATCTGTAGTAACGTTAAAAGCTAAAAAACGCGATGATTTACATAACTTCTAGACCAAGTTAAAAAAAAAAAATACAGAGTGCAACTGTCTTTGCGCACACGCTTGTGCCACCAGCCAGCTATGCAGGACATATTAGGTGCATAGTGCATGAGCGTGTGCTAACACAGGTGCACTCTCGAATCCGTTCCTTTACTCTCATAGCCCGATGTGACGGCAATCCGACACGACCGGAGAGAGATCGGGCGCAGGACTCACATTTTTACGTGCCTTCCGAAACAGGGAAGCTGTGATATTTATTTCTAAACCACACACAACATTCGAATAGTCGGTGGCAGGCCTATGTCTTACCACAAGCTATCACGGCTTCACGAAAAACGAAGTAAGGTATATCTAAGTAAGTTTAGAAAAAACAAATTGATAAAATGCCGTAGTTAAGTTTTTATTTTAATGAATTTTAATACAGGCGTGGTTTTCACAGCTATTAATCATAATTCTAGCTTCGAATTATTTTTTCAAACGTTTTTTACTCACGAAATATTTAAATAATTCGGTTCAAATGAATTATTGTTTCAAATAGTTAAATTATTCGTTTAATTTTTTGTTGTTCTTTTTAATCTGTAAACCCGGACTTTATTATTCATTGTCATAACGATATTTTAAACAATTATTTATTTTTTAATATTTCTGTCACGATACGTCGATTTTATTAATTATTGCGGTTTTAATTTACGAATATCATGGTGATATGCGATTTACTGATTAGTTATTATTCAAAAAAGTTGAAAGCAAGGTGACACGACTTTTTCAAACATAATTTTTTACTTAAATGTACTGAAAAACTTATTTTACTAACCGAATTGTGCTCAATGTTCGTTCCCTGTATGAGAGGCCTGCAGTGGGACAGTTACAGGCTATTGTTACAGTCACTTGTTTAGCTATATAAGTAAATATTACTTTATAAAAACAATAGTTAAATAAACCTGCTTATAGAATGTCAAATTAATTTCGTTGTAATTATTTATTTTAATGGTCATGGGAAGTATTTTTTGTTGCCTTTTCAAACAAAAACACGTTGTTATTGATATCAACATACAAGCTGATAATATCATGAGCAAAAAATTATACAACATATTAAATAATTCAGATGCACATACAAAAAGTGTTTAAAAAAACTGTTAGAAAGAAACTGTACAGGTAATTTAAATGTTAATTTTTGACAACCTGAATAAAGCTAGAATCTTTTGCCACGTGGCCGAAATCGGAACTAATGCCGTCATATATGAAAAGCCATCACTTTTGACAGATAGTTGAGTTGATTCTTGTTGCGAAAGCACACCAGCGCCCTCTAGTTAATTTCATCCACGTGCCAAACGATCCTTGTAGCTCTACACCTAATTATAATACTTTATAAGTGGCCTGCTAAACTTGCTGACAAGCTAATGTCAAAATATTATTTTCAAAAATAAAGGTCAAAAGCAATCTGCGTAATAGTTTAAAGATCACTAATTCGCTGATATTGATAAAACCAACGTCATTGCAGGTCAAAAACTTGTTTAGTTTTTAGATGCATATAAGCATAACATATCAATTACAATAATAAAATGAATACTCATACTTAATGTCAAAAGCGTGACTTTTTTAACTGATATACATCATCAATCAATTTAATATTTAAATACATTATTAAAACAGTTTAAAAACTGTCGTGTTATGTTTTGTATAACTATTAATCTTATAATTTTAGACTCATGATATTTTTTGTCGACGATTCACGTGAACGTTTTTGTAGAAGTCACATGTTACAAAGAGACAAGTGTCATTTTTAATCATAAGTCACGTGATACCAACTTTTAAAGTGTAAATATTTGAGTGATTATAGATAGCCGAGTGGTATAGGTCACCACGTCAATTACCACAGTGCGCGACGTGTCGCAGGCTCGATCCCCGCGTAGGACAAGAATTTGTGCGATCCGCAAATGCTTGTTCTGAGTCTGGGTTTCTTTGTGATTATAATTTAAATGTTTTTAACAAAAGACTGATGAATTGAATTAATAGAGCAGTTGTTTAATAAAATGAAAAATAAGGAACCAATGTTAACGATCGTGGAAATGTCACTTGTCTAGACTTTAAGAAATACCGGTATTTAGCTGTATCTAGTAGTTGCAAGATAGTCTTAATTTTTACTATGAGATTTAAAGTTGCTGTTTTGGAGTGAGACACTTCTGTACTTATTCAGTGCCATCTCTGTTCCAATAGGTCAATAGTCTTACTTCAAGATGTCATATTACATGCTATGCAAGCAAACATAGAAAATGAAGCAGTATCGTCTATCTTGGTATGGACATATGATGAGGAAGGATGAGTCTCATGTTACTAAGAGAGTGACGAGTATGAATGTTGATGGATGGAGAGGAAGGGAAGGGCCAAACAAAAGTTAGATGAATTGTATAAGGAACGATAAGAGTAAATGATAGTGTGACGTCTGATAGGGGAGAATGGAAGAAAAAAACGTGTTGCGCCGACCCCAAGTAAAATGGGATAAGGACAGGAAGATGATGACTTGACTCAAACGAATAGTTTGGTTTCACTAAACTTATTTAATTGTTTACGCAGTTTGATAAAAAGGTTAATTATTCACGTGATTTAAAAACGTTTGATAATACATAATATTGATGTAGGTATAATCATTTTACCCTGGTTTGACATCTTTATTTGGATCAAATGGACTTTATACTGTTCTAAAAGTTTAAAAAAACATGTAACATTTAATACAAATATTGTTGTTTGTCTTGGTAGCATATTAGAAAGGTAAATTATTACCATTCTGGTCAGTTTTACGATTTGATAAAGAAACTTTCGCACTTGACTCATGATAATGTTATCTATTAACTAAACATCACGGTCAATGCCCCTTTCGTTTATTTTTATAATTGATAACAATTTTACTGACTTTTAATAATATTATATTTTAAGTCTAATTCTTTTAGATGGTTCTTCTGCAAGGCGATCCTATTCGATTCTCTTCGACTTAAGTTACAAAGCGTGCCTTAAATTGTATTTTTGCTAAATTAAAATTAATTTCAAGTAAAATTATACGCAAACAATTTTTTAGCTACGCAATAGGCGTAGATGTTTACAAATTGTTTTATTATTCAATTTGTAGTATAAACAAGCAATTTAATTATTCTAGAGTATTCAAGAAGACTAACCAACGGTTTTTTGGACTTCCGATCATCACATTATTTAGTTATGTCAAATATAATGTGTAAGATTATACCGTTGATCAACTGTCATACGTTGATCTTGGACAGTCGTTAAGTCATTACAGTTCTGACGCGCAGTCTTACGGGACACTGTGTTACCCAGTAAAATGGGTGTGGGTTAGCAAATACAAGGATTATATACAGCCTCATTAAATTTAAGTTTTGCAATATACCAATTATTATGTTAATAACAACATAAATCTTCATTCGATATGTTTTAATATCATTATGGAATATTAAACAGTTGTTACAGACTGGACGGCGTCATTTTTTTAAGTTAAGTCAGTACAGTTTTGACGCGCAGTCAGTAACATGGGTTGTGGAGGTCAGATAGGCAGTCGCTCTGTGACATACGGTGTTCAGCTGTCGGTGAGACTGGGAGCCGACACCAACATAGCTTTCAAAAGGGCCAATTAAAAGAAGTTTGTCTTCAATATTTTATAAGGATCCATGTTTATTTAATGAACTGGTCTCATACTCCACATAAAAATATTTCTTTATACCTGACACACAACATTTAGAGAACGAGTTTGGTCTAAAAATATCCTGGTTTCTCGTTTTTTCGATTTTTAAGTTATTTTAAGAACGGAATAATAAAAGCCTTTGAATTGGATCTTTCTGGACGTATTTTTTAAGTAATCTTCTACCCAATTTTTGGAAAAAAGAACGGTATGGAAATTTCCGACTAGTTTCGAAATAGACCGGGTCAAAATTAGATTACGATTAAAGATTTAGAAGTAATTACGTAGATATCATTTTAAGAGCGACTAGTTCCGGAATAGACCATGTTGATTCATAAGGTTTTGAATAGTCTGAAGCTATTGACTAGTTTCATAATAGACGATGCTCTCCTGTGTAACACGAGTGTTATTAATTCCCTTACTAGGAACCCTAGAGACCAGTTAGTCAATTTCAAATGTATGACCTCATTATTAAGTTATCTCGAAGTACAAAGCTTTTGTTTTTGTTATAAGTAGCTGTATATTACTATAAAAAAGTACAAATATTAGTATTTTACAGTTCATTCATCAATCAATGTCAATCAAGAAGTTTTTTACAGTTTTTTTTATATACTCTACAATGTTTTTCTTTACATTCAAGAAAACGCAATTGTTTTATCAGATTAATATTAATAAGGCAATTGGTTTGTCTGTTTATTTGATGTGTCTTTGTATATTTGTTACTTCTTTATGTAAAAACGGCTGTATCAATTATGAGAAAAAAATGGTGTGAGCATAGATGTTGATGTGGTGTAACAACACGACGTAGGTACCTACAAAATGCTGTTCAAAACTAGACTAAAGTTCGTAATAGAATTTAGTTCCCGTAGGACAGTCAGGCAGTCAAAAATATTTAAAGATTGTTCTATGACTAATAGTTTACAAATACACAAAAACCGAGGGTGCAATTATTACGTGAATATAAAGAACAAGTTTTTATACAACGATGATTCGTTGCACAAAAACTCATCTATTTTGGTATTTCCGTTGATTACGTTTTTTGCAACAAATTCTTAGTTATTTTTAGAATTTCGTATTTTTCCGTTAATATATAAGAGCGTGGGAATAATTTGTTTTCATCTGAAGGTTAGTAATTAATTTTATTTTAATTATTTTCGTGAGTTTTGTTGAATAAATTGACCCCGGATGCAATATTTCATTTTGATTGGAAGTAAACAATAGAAAAAAAGGTTTCATTACGTTTTATTTTATAATAGTTTGTTGAGAATATTCTTAAATCTATTTATAGTTTGTTAGGTGCCCCACGGTGGGGCGCCATTACCGAAGCTGTTAATAACACCAGCCTGAAACCGTTTCAGTGCACTTATTTTTCAAATACAGTTAGCGTAATCAATTCATTAATAACATAATAATTATATTTAAAATACAAAAAGTTAGTGAAAGGTGACCTTTAAAATAACCACGGTATTATCTACCGTTAAATAATTGGGTTTTTTAAGTAACGGGTATTCTAGGTTGGATATAAAACCACAAAACTCTATTAATTATAATAAGTCGGACTGTAAAATCCTTTTAGAATTACAGATAGCCTTTACAAGAGATTTGAATCAGTTGTTCTTCTTCTTATCGTATGGTTGTTGTACAGCCTGGTGTGGCGGTGTAACCCGCCCGTAGCCTTCTGACGTGGCGACACACACCCGCGAAACACATTCTCAGGTGTGCTGGTCTCCTCACGATGTTTTCCATCACCGTTTTTGCAAATGATAATTACTTTGTAATTCGCTCATGAATTCGTAAAGTGATTGGTGCGTGCCTGGATTCGAACCAAAAACTTTGACTTGCACAATTTTTTGTCCTACACGGGAATCAAATACGTGACACGTCACGCATAGTGGCAATTGGCATGGTGTCCACTCGTCTAGGTATCCGCGCAAATTATACGGTTTACTCACGCGTATTTATAGGGTTAGCCCGACTAGTTTCGGAACCAACCGGAGTCTTTAATCATGAGCTGACGCGTCGGGGTCGCGAGTCGAACTCAAGTTTGTAGAGCTAACCAAATTTTTAAAGACATTTTTACTTTCTTTGACAAATTAGCTGGTTTCTTACAGAAGCGGTATAAAATATATCTCAGGGCTTTCTTTAAACAAGTTAAAAGACAGTTCATTGACCTTAGAATACGGTTATATTGAATTGTGTGTTACTATGTAACCTATAAGATTATCCTATGATTATGATACAGCTAGTTTATACAGGGTGTTGCTAAAACACTTTACTTAAAAAATGTTATTAATTTATATGTCGGAGATCGTATACCTATCGCACCTGCGTGGTGTAGCACCGATGACAGCGACAATATGATGATTGTTTGTGGAACGTCAAGTATGACAGTCGAGTAACTGAATTACTTGGGTGTGGTCTGTACTGCGGAGCCGTGGAGCCTTGGAAGGTGAACCGAGATGGCGAACGGACGGAAGTGCAGAACTCGCCGCGTTTCACAAAGTACTCTGTATTCATCTTGCACGTGTTACTACAATTTGTTACAATGAGCATGTAATCGTAATAAAGAATAGTCAAGCGGCGTTTCATTTCGATAAGACATACAATATGGCTGATGAAGACTATCTAAACCCTCCGCCAATACCTATCCTGTCCGTCTCGCCGTCATCAGAAGTGGGATAGGCCCGCTCCCTACAGAGAAATAATGAGATTTGCCCACATAGAATTGACGACGATATGAAAACAAAAGAAGAGAAAACTAAACGTCACAATGTAAAACGAGCACATCGAAGGAGTCGCGACCACCACTACCTACAGAGAAGCCAGCCATCGTCTGCTGCAATCGCCGCGCCGCAGCGCCGCGCCGAGGAGCACTACACGAGAAGCTACAACGGGAATGGAGGGTCGACGAGTGCTGCAGTCACAGCGGCTGCCGGGAAGAGGATCGACGAGTAGTGCAGTCACAGCGGCTGCTGAGAGGAAGGTCGACGTATGTGACGTCACCAACATTTGCGTTGCATTGATGCATCCGGTGAGCAGTTTTCATGTTGTTATGATTCGGGTGCTGAGTGCCCACTAATGAGAGAGACACTATGACCGTTATAGGTCTGTCTATCGTTGTTAGTACTGTGTAGATACATACTGTATGGAGACCGTTACTTGTTGGTGGCGTTAGATTCCGCCTATGACAGATTGAGAAGGACGCCTGAAGCTCGAAAAGTTGTTTTAGAATTGGATGATCAAGATACTGATCAGGTATCTGACACATCGCGCGATTGAGTTTGGTAGCACTTGATGGAGGTGTTACTGGGTAGTGATACAATGCTTGATGGAGGCATTGTTTAGTTGGGCTTAGTAGCACTTGATGGAGGTGTTACTGGGTGGTAGTACAACGCTTGATGGAGGCGTTATGTGTGTTGGTTTGGGTGCTTGAGGGAAGCACTGTGAGCATACAACGCTTACGCTTAGTGGTGGCGTTGTGTGTGTTAGTTTGGGTGCTTGAGGGAGGCACTGTGAGCATGCAACGCTTGATGGAGGCGTTGTGTGTGTTGGTTTGCGTGCTTGATGGAGGCACTGTGAACATACAATGCTTGATGGAGGCATTGTTTAGTTGGACTTAGTAGCACTTGATGGAGGTGTTACTAGGTGGTAGTACAACGCTTGATGGAGGCGTTGTGTGTGTTGATGTGCGTGGAGGCACTGTAGAAGATCGCGATATGTGTTAAGATGTTGATGTGCGTTAATGACGAGTTAATACTTGTGAGAGAGAGCTTCAGAAATCCCTCTAAATTAATTGATCATAAGATTGTAAGAGAAAATTGTTTTGGTTTAAGTTGGAATAACTGATTGTCTCGAAGCGGTGTTTTGTGGTCAGAGATGACCGAGCGGTGGTAAATACTACTTGTGGTATTTTCCTTTACAGATTCACACGAGGACGTGTGAAGCATCAGGATGGCCGTGTCGGAGATCGTATACCTATCGCACCTGCGTGGTGTAGCACCGATGACAGCGACAATATGATGATTGTTTGTGGAACGTCAAGTATGACAGTCGAGTAACTGAATTACTTGGGTGTGGTCTGTACTGCGGAGCCGTGGAGCCTTGGAAGGTGAACCGAGATGGCGAACGGACGGAAGTGCAGAACTCGCCGCGTTTCACAAAGTACTCTGTATTCATCTTGCACGTGTTACTACAATTTGTTACAATGAGCATGTAATCGTAATAAAGAATAGTCAAGCGGCGTTTCATTTCGATAAGACATACAATATGGCTGATGAAGACTATCTAAACCCTCCTCCAATACCTATCCTGTCCGTCTCGCCGTCATATATTTGGAGGCGGTAATTATACCAATCTATACACGTCCCACTGCTGGGCAAAGGCCTCTTTCCTAATTTTTATTTTTAGGTATGTTTAGGAGGTAAAAATACAGAAATTAAAGATATGATCATGGACTGGGACTCTATAGAAAATGACTAAATGTTGCAAAGAACGAGAGGCTATTTCAAAGAAAATAAATAGATCTCCTGTGCTAAAAATAAATGTTTTAATCGTTTTATATCAAAAAGACATGTTTTCTAGGTTATTCAGTAAAGAAAGTTGTGTAATGTTGCTAGAAGCTAAATCTGTATTTAAAATAAGTCCACGCATTTTTGTAGCACCCTGTATTATGTCAGAATAGATAATGATGAACTATAATTAATAGATAGTTTAGAAATAATATTAAAAACTATGTTACTCTCGCACCGAGAATCAACTCAACTGTCTGACAAAAGTAATGGTTTTTCATAATAAAATGACAGCATTTGTTCCAATTGCGGCCAAGTGCAATCTATAAAACAATAATTACTAAACTGCCAAAGCTCAACCAACACATAAAAAAGCATACATACGGCCGAATTAACAAACAATTAACAAAACACAACTATTCCTTTTTGAAGTCGGTTAAAAAGCGAAGCACAATTAACAGATATCGTGAAACAAACCAGTCGTAGCCAACTCCTTTTATTAATTCGATTAGCAAAGCAAATAGGCTTAATATCATAAAAACTATTATCACACATAAACATTAAGGTTTTTTCTACATATAAATAGAGCAATAAAAACAATTAGGAAACTGCTTTTGACACATAATTATAACGAAGTAGAGTACTTTATATTTCCGTGTGTTCTGGTCTATTTATAGACTTGGAATATTCCAATGTATAAAAACTGTAAACACATATTTAGGTGGCCAAAGATTTTACTATATCATTCTAGAAGATTCAGTTTTTATTCGGTAATGAATACTTAAATAAAGTATTAAACAGTCATAGACTTGCCCCACGGTGGGGCGCCACTACCGAAGCAGCTAATAGCACCAGCCTGTAACTGTCCCACTACAAGGCTCTCATACAATTTTGACGATACTTTCTAGTATGGGTTAAAAAGCCAACTACCGTAGAGTCCCAAGTTCGATCCAGGTATAGAACAAGCATTTGTGTGATCCACAAATGCTTGTTCTAAGTCTGGGTCTCTTTGTGCACGACTTAAATGTGTTAAACAATGACACAACAATTAAATTTCTTAATGTACTTAAAATAACAGTTTAAATACATACAGTAGTTTAACTAAGCCTTTAACAACGATAGGGCTGCCCATCTACAGCATTTTAATTACATCAACAACACACCGTCCGTTCGTCACTGCGACACGCTCGCGACTGTATCATGCCACACTCATGCCACAATCCGATAGCTTAGGCATAACTCGCGTTGCACCCGTTTTTATGAATACTTTATCATAATATCGTGCTAGAGTCGTTTATTTTCAATATAAATTGAAGTACCAATTTGTAATTTAAAGAACAAACTAATATTTCATTCATACCAATTTAATATCAGTTTTATTGATAACATCGTTAGCAATCTGTAAATAATTATACCAAAATAATTAATACTAGGTACATATGGGGGTCAATAAATATTAAATTGGATTTCGATATTTACTTTATATTATTTATGGTTATTAATAAACTTGGTATTTAGGTCCGAAATCATTTATCAGAAAATTTTATTTGTCCTTTTTTTTTAAACGACTCCCGTACTAAGGAATTTAATCTTTATATCGTGGGGGGTTTCACAGACATTTAATTCACATGCACAAAGACACCCAGACTCTAAATTGAACAAGCATCTGTGAATCATACAAATTCTTGTCCAACACGGGAATCGAACCCCAAACACGTTGCGCACATTGGTAATTTGCGTGATGGCCTGGAGCTACCACTCGGCTATCCGAGCTGTCCATCATTGTAGATACGAAATAGATAATATATTATTTATATTCTCTAAAATATACAATTCTTGCTTTGAACCCCCTGCTTCAATCGCGTGGTGGTCAGTTATCACTTTGTAATCACGAGGTTGTAGATTCGAATCCAATGCAGGCATTAGTATTACAAGTTGTAGGTTTAGTAAGCTGTTTACTTTTAAACCACATTCTTGGTTGCAAATAAAATAAAAAAGTGAACCAAAAAAGTTGAAAAAGGATATCAATAAATTATGTTTCGGTACGAATGACTATAATTACCTAACTATCTATAGGTACATATAAATGAAATTGGTGGTCTGTATGTATTATTGAAATAACCGTTTTTTACTACTTGCATATGAATATAATATATACCTACCTACGGTACATACACAAAAATAACATTTTTTATATTTTTTGTCTACCTGTCTGTTTGTTTTCGCTAATCTCTGAAACGGCTAAACCGATTTTGACAGGTCTTTTTTTTCAGGCAGCTGATGCAATAAGAAGAAACTAAGGCTACTTTTATTTTCTAAAAAATCTTCTATTCCAGAAAAGAAACAAACTAGCTTTTTTGTAAAGTGCTACGCGAACGAAGTCGTGGGAACACCTAGTAATTAATAAATTTAAACCAAAATTATAGACTAAAAACCGTCCACCAATGACGTCATAGCAATAGATCATCTCCAGAGTATAATCAGTCGCTATCATTAATTATATATTTATGATTTATATTAAAATATAGCGAATTGGATTCTCAAACAGGTTTCTATGTATTAAAACATAATTTTAGGTGAATGCCAAGGTTGATGAGCTATATGGGTTTAGTATGAATTTAAAAACTAAATTAATAATTAATATATTCCGTTATGGAAGTATTTAAGGTAAATAGTTTGATAGATCGAATTATTGTCTATCTCTTTCTAATTATATTCCATACTAGCTATTTCCACGACTTAGTCTGAGTAGCATTTAACAAGAAAGTTAATTTGTTGATTTCCTAAATATACATTTTTTCTAAAATAAAAATAACCCGGGTTAATCCTCATCACATAATTTACCTGCCAAAAAAAGTCAAGTCCCGTCAAAATCGGACCAGCCACTTCAGAGATTAGCGGGAACAAACAGACAGCCAGAAAAACAAACAAAAATCGAATAGAACTTTATTTTGATGTATGTACCGTATAATTATGTTGGTCTAGTGACCAACAGGCCCGTTCATTGATTTATTCTAAGGCCTTTATATTACATAACACTAAATTCATTCATTACTATACAGATATATGACCTTAACCGTTATATCTGCAAGCTTCGATTATATCTAAATCATTCACAAAACGCGGAATAGACCTTCAATATTAGGAGTTATCTCTTAAATCGGAAGTTTCTATTCTGGGGCCACCAATTTGCATATTATTATGAAGTTGTCCAAACTAGCTTGCTTGGTTAAGCCAATGTTATGGCGGTCATGGTTTCAGATGGGTGAGAGTTTTAAGGTTTTGCGAGGTCAGATAGTAGATTTACCATAAAGAAACCGATATTAGGAGTTTACTTCATAAACAGATTTGGAAATAGATTTCGTCTGATAGGGGAGAATGGAAGAAAAAACACGTGTTGCGCCGACCCCAAGTAAAATTGGATAAGGGCAGGAAGATGATGAATATCCACAAACGGCCATCTGATCCCAAGCTAAGCAGAGCTTGTGTTATGGTAATCAGTGAACGTGTGTGGATATTGTCCCAAGATATTTATTTATTTATCTATGAGCCATTTCTAATAATACAATTTGAAGGTCGCTAATTACCAGGTCATATATTACGTCAAATGAAAACAAACAAATAAAATTTCACCTCGAAATCAATTAATCTGTTATATATTAGTCAAGGGTAAAATCACTCGCAAATACCGCAAACTGAATCATATGTCCTTAGGCCAATACGAATTTAAACTAGCTGGTCAAGTTCATGCATTGACCTTTGATTTCTAATATATTACCACGTTTTCGCTTCCGACTATTTTGGTATAAGCGTGGGTGGTTATAATACCATTCAGATCTCCCACTGCTAGTGACAATCTTCTTTCCAAACAGGAATAGTTTGAGCATTCATCACCACGCTAGCTCACTCAAAATCAAAAGTCATTTATTCAAATTAGGCTACAATGTAGCACTTTTTGAACGTCCAGATTCATGAATTATAAACAGCACCCCATCGCCCACCCTTCACCGCTTCCTGTGCTTTCGCTACGGGAGAAAAAACGGCGCAACAAACTTCCCAGCAGCACGCTGCTGTTCAATTTGCAGTCGATTTCACATTTATTTATTTACAGGTTACCGGTTTTCTCACAATGTTTTTCTTAGAGTCACTAACAAAGTAGTACCTACATGTAACTTTAAAAAAGTCATATTGGTATTTGTCAGCGTAGGGATTGAACCTGCACCTTGACTTACGAATCTGTAGAATAAAATCGCAAGGCTACCAAGAGTTTTATTCGGAAGTGGGCGTGTGTGCAAATACAAGGATTTTAAATAGCCTCATTAAATCTAAGTTTTGCAATGATGGCCATAACATTAGCAATATACCAATTATTATGTTAATGACAACATAAATCTTTAATCGAACAATTTTAATATCATTTTGGAATATTAAAAAGTTGTTACAGACTGCACGGCGGCATCTTAAAATGTTAAAAACATTTTTGACAGCCGTTAAGTCATTACAATTCTGAATTCAGTCTTACTATGGGACACTGTGTTACCCAGTAACATGGGTTGTGGAGGTCAGATAGACAGTCGCTCTGTGACATACGGTGTTCAGCTGGGAAATTGATGCGCATAGGAGAAATAATCAGTTTTTTTTTATTATTTTTTTATAAAAACATACAATTAATATTTAAATAGACTGCGCGGATAGCCGAGTGGTATAGGTCACCACGCATATAGCCAATGTGCGCTACGTGTCGCGGGTTCGATCCCCGCATAGGACAAGAATTTGTGCGATCCACAAAGGCTTGTTCTGAGCCTGGGTGTCTCTGTGCATGTGAATTGTGTGTCTATGAAACCCCCCGCGATACAAGGATTAAATACCTTAGTGCGGGAGCTGTTTAAGAAATAAAATAATACTAAATTTGATAATTTTATGACACAGATATTTTTTATCAATAAATCTGTTTTATTGCCTAAAGTTATAGATCTAGAATCATAGAGAAAAGGGGGTCAATAGGTTATGGTGTTATGCCTTAAATAAAACCATAAACTATAGAAACCAATTATAATAAATAATATTTGCGAATATGAGTTTTACTTTCATAAACATTCTTAGACACTGCTGACAAACGGTAAAGGAAAACATCGTGAGGAACATGTATATCAAATATCAGAATCTGCAATCGCCCGCTATGAGCTAGCGTGGTTATCAATGCCTAATTTTTTTCTACATATATGGGAAGAGGACTTTGCCCAGTTGTGGGACATTTAAAGGTTGTTATTGTTGTTATTATGAAGATAACGATTAAATTAAGATTACGGAAGATAAAACGGAAACTGATTAATTGAATCTGATGTCAAATCAATTGCTCGAGACTATGATTTTTAAGTTATAATTTATAACACACAGCGTCTATTATGATATTATTTGACAGACGATTAACTATTTCTTTATTAACACTAGCATCAAAGAAACCAGTTATAACTTATACTAACTGTTGCCCGCGACTTCGCCCACACAAATGTCGGTTTTACCTGCAAAAACATTACCCCGGTTTGACGTTATCGATTAAAAGTAGCTTTTTGTGTTAATCCAGGGTGTCAGCTAACTCCATACTAAATTTCACCAAAATCACTCTAGCCGTTTGAGCGTGAAAGAGTACCTAACATCCATCCATACTTACAAACTTTCGCGTTCGTAATATTAGTAGGATATAAATAATGTCCAGTTAAACTTGAACCTTATTTTTAACCGTTTAACGAGCGGTAATATTCAGTTAACCATAAAAAAAGATCTCATGAAAGACAGTTAAGAATACAATGAGACAATTTAATATAATATTACTAATTAAGCAATTAAAAATTGTACAATGTCCTGACATTTTTTCTTTGTTTCTAACGAAGTTATTATTAAAAGCAGTTGACAACAAATTAAGTTCTTCGAAAAGAAAAAAAAAATAACCAAATATTAAAATAAAAAAAATACGACAACTTGAGAACCTCCTCCTTTTTTAAGCCGGTTGAAAAGAAAAAGTATTATTTTAATACATGGTTGACATTCAATCAATATAATTATACTAATATTATGTATGTGAGAGTCTGTCTGTCTGTTATGCTTTCACTTCTAAACGGCTGAATCGATTTTGATAGGCTTGTTATGACGTAAGCATGTCTTTGACGTAAAGAAAAACCAAAGGTTACATTTTGACACTATTGTTTTATACTAGGCAAACTTTATAAAAAAGAGAAAAAATCTACTTAGATTAAAATATACATAGAAACTTGGAATCAAACCTACACTTGAAGAATTAAAACCGAACTCTTAACCACTGTACCACAACATTACATTTCCTTATATTTAATTGGAACAATAAAATTAATAATAATGTTTACTAAACATTACTTATAAATAACAAAAAATCATATTAACATAGCGGTAAATATAAATAAACGATTTCCTATACAAATAAATAAAAACAAAACTTGAACTTGAACTTATAAACGTGACAAACAAAATTATGTTCTAAACAACAATCATTAAGGTCCAATTTCCAATGCAGGAAGTTTTGAAGAATTTTCTCTATATTTTTCTCAAGGGAATGTCGATCGTATTGCATTGACACAAGGTTTGTTTTCGCCTGTAAATGTCATTGTTTACAACTGATTTAGCAGATTAGCATTTTAGTCACTATTATATGTAAATTTGCATGTTATTATGAAACTAGATGTGTTTAAACTAATTGTAAATTAATTTTAAGGCAAGCGTATTCAATTTTGTTCAGTGTATGGTAAAAAAACAACTTGGCAATATTATAGCTTGAATAAAAGTTACATGTCTCCTCACGCTAACGCTGACGAATCGCTCCAATGTATTGAACTGACAAGTCACAGTCACGTCACGCGTCGAAGAGGAATGTCATTCCCATGCAATTGTAATTTTCTATTTTAAAGCGGAGGAAAATCTGAACCCTCTGATTTTCTTACTGAAACTCGATTATTACCGTGCACACAAGCTGTATTTTCGATACAGTGGATAGGTTAGCGCGTTGTATTATATTTATGAAGCTGTGATAGCCTAATAGTAAGACCATAGGACAGCTAAGTCAAAGGTCTCGATTTCGATCCCCACGGCGCACCGACTTCTCGAATGTGCGGTTTAGAAATAAATACACACAGCTTCCGTGTTTCGGAAGGCACGTAAAAATGTGTGTCCTGCGCCTGATCTCCGGTCGTGTCGGATTACCGTCCCATCGGGCTGTGAGAGTAAAGGAACAGAGAGTGCACCTGTGTTAGCACACGCTTGTGCACTATAATATGTCCCGCGTAGCTGGCTGGCGTCATAGTAACACTAGCTGCCTTGGCTGAAATCGGTCAGTACAATATTGTTGTATTTAAATCATGAACTTGACTTTATGCTTATTATATCATCATGCTTTTTAATAACGCAATTATATAGATCTTAAGATCACGGTCAGATCAACTAATGAGCTAACACTTTGGATCTAGGCTGAATCCTTCACAAGCTGTTAGATGGTCAAAGGATAATCGACCTTAAAGTCAGTCATTATAATAATATATTACAATGTGGAAGAAGAAGACACGCTGCACCGACCCGATAATAATTAGGATAAGGGCGGGGGAATGATGATTATAATAATATAATAAATACTCCACGACTTTCATACAACGCCATCTTGTCTCTAACTAAGCAGAGCTTCTGTTATGAGTAATACAATTGATAAACATACTTAAAATAAAAAAAAAAACGCGTTCTACTGACAACGCCTGTCAAAAATCAACGTATGACGTTTTAAACGTGGTTTCTAGTGCTTTTAAAGGAATGGAGGTGTGACTTAATTATTTAACTAACGTAAATCTACAAATTTATTGCAGTTTAGCAATGAATAGACTTTATAACCTATAATAAGTATTTAATATGAGGTCATTAGCCTTCGACAGCCATATTGAATTTTATCACCATACTTGCCATTTTAGAGAAAGGATTGAGGGTTACCCATTCAATGATTTACCTTGTAAAACTTAATCTCAATAAACCGCGGGTTTTTACTAAAACTAAAAATGATCACCCATCCTCGGATTGGCCTCGACTAACGCTGCTTAACCTTCGATGAATCAGACTGAAATATCTAATACCATATTAGTATTACAAGTATATCCAGTTCATAGATAATTAAATTATTTTATTTATATTATACAATTTTAGTGGATTTCCAAAAAGATCTTGCTTCGATCAACATAATATTTAAATACTAGCTAATCTAGGTAATAAAAGACTAGTCTTAGAAGTAGAATAATATAAATAAAACGGGCTATAATAATATATCCTTTAAACGAACTGCGAAATCGAGTGCAAATTGAGTACACACGTGATTTTTTAAAAGACACAAACTTTACTTAAATCTATTAAACGAGCTTTAAGTAACAATTTTCGACACAACCCCTTGAAAATATATCAAAATACAACAGACAAGCATACTTTCTTATTAATAACTAACTATCGCCCGCGACTTCATTCACGAGAATTTCGGTTATAGCTGGAAAAACATTACGTCTGACTCAGACGGTTAAAAAGCTTATGTGTTAAATAGAGAGTCAGCTAACTCCTTACCAAATTTCATCTCAATTGCTCCAGCCGTTTGAACGTGAAAGAGTAACAAACATCCATCCATATTCACAAAATTTCACGTTCATAACATTAGTAGGATATTAGTATTTCTTATCTACAATATAATATTATAAAGAGGAAAACTTTGTTTGTTTGGTTGTAATGAATAGGCTCAAAAACTACTTGACCGATTTTAAAAATTCTTTCACCATTCGAAAGCTTCATTATCCACGAGTAACATAGCCTATATTTTATTTTGGAAAAAAATAGGGTTCCGTAAGATATTTAGATTTTTCGTCATAAATAAAATTATAGTTTTCATATTATTTTTGTCAGCGAAACGAAGTTTGCAGGGACAGCTAGTGTGTTAAATAGAGAATCAGCAAACTCCATACCAAATTTCAAGCAAATTGCTCCAGCCGTTTGAGCGTGAAAGAGTAACAAACATCCATCCATACTCACAAAATTTCACTTTATAATATTAGTAGGATATTAGTATTTCTTATACATAATCTATCTATCTTCTTATATATAAAAATCAATTGCTGTTCGTGTTAGTCTCGCTAAAACTCGAGAACGGCTGAACGGATTTAGCTCATCTTGGTCTTGAATTGTTCGTGGAGGTCTAGGGAAGGTTTAAAAGGTGCGACTTTTTTTTTATTTATCGTTGGGGCAGTACGTAGTCTGCCGTGTCAGCTAGTAAAATATATAATTCTATATTTCATACAAAGTTACAAACTGCATCACGTTTGTCTCTAAAAGAATTGCTGACATATACATAACAATTTACTGCAATGTCGGACGTTGCAACGTAGGTATGATATAATAACTTATTAATTATGCTTATTATGAAAACAGACATGTCATTGTGATTCTTTGAATATTCTAAGGAAGTTGTATTTAAGTTAATAATTAAAAATGTTTAGTAAAGATTATATGTTAGTGTTTATTTTTGTGTTTACAACCGTTAAAGGTTTACTGGGTAAGTTGTAATTTAATTAAACAGAGATTTAAGTAAACAGAAGGTATTTCATAATCTCTTGAAGTAAGATTCTTGAAGTTGTTGAAGAGTGTAGTATTCCTTTTCTTTTCACAACTGTCATCATCATTCCCTTACCCTTATCCTAATTATTATTCGGGGTCGACGCAGCATGTCTTCTTCCACACGTTCCTATCTGACGTCATCTCGTAAGTCACACTCTTTGCAGCCATATTATTATCATCTTTCTCACAATCCATCCATGGTATCTTTGGTCGTCCTTTTCCCCTGTATCCATCCAAATTCGTATCCAGCTATATGTCCAACTGGGCATCTGATTAAAAAAAATCTTATTAGTCCTCCATATTGATTTACAAAAAACAACAAAACATACAATAATCTATTTGTCTGGGAAAAATTGTCAGTAACAATTTTTTTTGTTAAACCGTAGGTAACACTGCGTGGCCTTTCTAGTTTTCCAAAAAAACATTTATGCAAAATATTCTCTAAACGTTTATTCACAAAAAAATATCATTTTTAAGGAATAAAAATAAAATGATGACTGGCCGGATAGCCTGCTAAATAGCGGATAGCTAAATGTCAAATGTTCAAAAAAACCATTAGCATAGCATTAATTCTAAATACTTTATTTTTAAACAGTTTTAAAAACTGTTTTCAAATATCTGGAGAGGTAAATAACCAGATAACATGTAAACAGGATAATTTATTTTTTAGAAATAACAAACCTTGACTTTTAAAGAGCCATTGAGATTAACAAAATATTTTTCACAATCATTATGCGTTTCTTGGGACCATTTGATGGGACCTTTTAAGAAAACAGTCATTTGGTATACCAGTTGTGTCGCGTGACAGCGCGCTACACGGCGTAGAGCGGCGTCTCTCTTCCACAACTGTAATAATATTACTTTGAGTGGTTGTGGTAGTTCCTCTGCGCTTAAGTGCAAAATAAGCCACGCGTCAAAACCACAAAACGCTTTGACAAAACTTTTAAACCAGCGTAAACGGTCATACGAGTTTAGGTCAAGTCAATAACTATGCGGAAGAAACAGTCTTTCTAGGGGAAATAAAGGTAATTTTCACACATTTACATGTTAACATATAACCTTTCTTGGGCTTAGGTAGTTCCAAACAATGATGTCTCTTCGGTCGTGTCGCATTGCCGTCCCATCGGCCTATGAGATTTTGACCTATGGATAGGATATGTTAGATGTGTTTCCTTCCCTAACTATGGAAAACTAAGACATGATTATGTTATTAATATATTTTTACATTGTTTCAGGTCTATTCATTCTATTAATGCTGGGATTCTTCGCGTTGGCGGCTGGTTGTTTCATATTGTTCGTCAAACCGTACGACTTTTTCTTCCAACAAGTAAGTTATTTGTATCAATAACTAGAATAAAAGTCGTTAAAAAAATCTCCTTATTAACTGTATTAAACAATTGCCTAGAGTATGCATGACATTAACATAGTCAAATTCAAAAGAATAGACAATTTTACTCTTAAAAACTAGAACCTATAGATAAGTGAAAATGTTCAAGTGTTATCGCCAATCGAATGACAATCCTTACTTGACTGTGACATGTCAATTCAATATACGAGCAATTTGATAAGCGTCACACACACAATATTAAATGTCACATTCCTACATAGGAAGACTTCCTTAAATTGGCTCATACACCGATTGTCTTATCTCTTATAATCTATATTTAAGGGACTTTAAAAAAGTTTTTATTTACAGAATAGTTTATAATAAACAAATTTAAAATAGTTAGTCTAGTTTTAGGTATAAAGTGTATATACATACCCTACTAACCGTTTATCCAAAAAAAAAAAGCGATTTTCTGTAACTTTTTTTACCGTTTTTTTTTTATAGAAAGCCATGCTTAGTGACGGCGGTGAAATCTTCGAGATGTGGCGCAAACCAGAGGTCGAGTTGTATACGAAAGTATACCTCTTCAACATTACAAATGCTGAGGAGTATATGGCAGGGACCGATGACAAGATAAAGGTTAAAGAAGTCGGCCCTTATGTGTACAGGTGTGTATAATACTTATATATGACTGGCCAGTTGGTCTAGTGGTTAGTGCCCCTGACTGCTATGCGGAAGGTCGTGGGTTCGATTCCCAACCAGGACAAATGTTTGTGTGATGAGCACGATCTTGTGTTCTGTGTCTGGGTGTGATTTATCTGTAATATGTATTTAGAAATGTATAAGTATGTTTGTCAGTTGTCTAGTAAGTACTTATAATACAAGCTTTGCGATTTTGAGACTAGATAGCGTTGTATAAAAATCGTGGAATAAAAAAAATATATTTACCTATATGAATATTAATGTTTACCTTAAATGAATTATGAATGAATTTATTATAATATGTATCTGTAATATATTTTGACTCGACAGGCTACATTCAAACATTATGTAGGTGATTTCAGGTATCACGTAAATAGAAAACATATTGGAGTTTAAAGGCTCTCCCATACACATTATTATCGCATGCATAGTAATTTTCATTGCAAAACAATGAAAATTAATTACTATTCACACACCAATTATTTTCTTTAATAACCTATACTTAGTTGAATTAGCTATATCCTTTAAAAACAATTGATTTATTCTGTGGTCAGTTATTAAAATAATTAAAACTTATATTAAAATCCACCTAGCTGTTATAACCATTTAAAATCAATCAATTTTTCCAAGCTAAGTTAGTGTCGGTTCCCAGTCTCACCAACAGCTGAACACCGTATGTCACAGAGCGACTGCCTATCTGACCTCCACAACCCATGTTACTGGGTAACACAGTGTCCCATAGTAAGACTGCGCGTCAGAATTGTAAAGGTTTTACGGTTGTCAATAGTTTAGGCATTTAGAAGTAAATAACAAATTCTTCAAGAGAGCTGGTTTTCCGTTACCGATTTTAGCTAGTGATAATTACATTGTAATACGCACATGAATTCGAAAAGACATTCGTACACCCCGGGATTTGAACCTACGACCTCTGACCTGGCAGTCCAATCTTCCTACCACGAAACTATCACTGCTTTTTCTTTCCAGATCCATTAATAACTAAACTATTCTTTTCCTATTTTCAGAGAATTATTGGAGCATGAAGTGACGAAATTTAACGACAACAACACATTGTCTGCGATACCGAGACACCCCTTAACTTGGGTCGAAGAACTCTCTGAAGGACATTCAGAAAACGATACCCTATACCTACCTCATATAGCTTTACTGGTAAGTTTTTTATTATATTCTACCCGCCTATAAATGTCTCACTACTGCTGGGAGAGATCAGGCGCAGGACTTACATTTTTACGTGCCTTCCGAAACGGAAGCTGTGATATTTAGTTCTAAAACGCATATATTTGAAAAGTTGGTGCGCGCCGTGAGGATCGAACTCGAGGCCTTTGACTTGGCAGTCTTACCTCTAGGTTATCACAGCTTATTTTTAAAATTTTAAATTATATTTTACACCATATACTAAAGTACATTAAATTGGAGAAACTAAAATACGTATTTAATTATCGGAAGTTGATAATAATAAACATAGAAATTGAAAACTTCCTCTCTTTAAATACGGTTCAAATTACAAAATTTGTTTTAATAAGTATAGACATGCAAATAAATTATTAATAAATAATAAGTATAGATTATTACCTATTTGGAATGTAGGTAATTTAATTGACGTAACATCGAAACAGTTTTATGTTATAGTTTAGGGTTTAATCCCTGCATAGGACAAAATATTTTTTAAATGCTCGTTATTTAGCTAATTTTGTGGGTTTTTAAATGTACTCCAGTCGTGTCGGATTACCGTCCCATCGGGCTATGAGAGTAAAGGAACAGAGAGTGCACTGTGTTAGCACGCGCTAGTGCACTATAATATGTCCCGCGTAGCTGACTGGTGTCATAGTAACACTAGCCGCCGCGCGCCGTGGCTGATATCGGTCCGGACATTATTATTAATTATTATAATAGCAGAGATTGTAGGATGGCTAAGCAAGTGTGTATAAAATACTCGTATCTAATGATGAAATCCATCGGAACCAATGCTCACCTTTAGCAAAGGTGTTGAAACATCCGCTTAACATAATATGTACTTAGATACTTCTAAATGGTTTTAACATAGCTGAGCTAGCTTGCTATGGACACAGTAGGTATAATAATATACACTGACCCGTTGGTCTAATGGTTAGTGGCTGTGCTTTACCGGAGTACGTGGGCTCAATTCCCACCCAAGACTAACGTTTGCCCAGCCGTGGGCTATACAGAACTCAAGATTATTGTAGTTTAATCAAAAGTACTTAAATAATGTTTTACTAGCTTATAACCCCGATTTCACAAAACTGATTTCCCGATTTTGCAAATTGTAAAAGAGTAGCTTTAGTCTTTTTTTTCTATAGTACAAAATATGTTACTATAGAAAATACGAATATATTATCTAAATACTATTTCTAACTATGACACCACAAATAATTAACAAAATGTAAATGACAAACCATTGTTTAATTCTGTGTCAAAGTTAACTTTCGAAAGCGAAACTTAAATATTGAGTATTAATTAGCTAATGTTTACGACCCTAAATAATTGCGTATTTCTGTGTCTAAATACCTTAAAATTAATTAATTTTAGAACGTAAAGCAACGAAGTGTGTCGTAAATATTATTTGTACATATACATTAAATTGGAGTGTAGGTATGTTTGTAATATTAATAACTATTACCATTATGTTTAAGACTTGCTTTTCCCGCCGCTTCGACCGAAAAAGTATTTAAACCAATTTCATACAAATTCGTCTAACAGTTCTTGTGCGAAGATGCAACCCTTGTGGAAGTCAATTACCTATAGCTGCAAAACATTAGCCTCTTTTTTTCAGTCAGGTAAGACGTAGACTATGTGTTAATCCAGGGATTCAGATTTCCTCACGATGTTTTCCTTCAATATTTGTCTCAGAATAATTTAAAAAATCAAATAACCTACAAAAAATGACATTAGTACTTGCTTACTAACCAATAAAATTACCAACATATAACTTTGAAAAAGTCATTGGTATTTAAAGCAATGGGTATCGAACCTGCAACCGCACATACAAATCCATAAACTGAACCACCGACCGACCTAAACAGGAATGTAGTCAATTAAAAATCGCTTAAAGTTCACGCTTTACTTTCCGGTTTGAAATGCCATAAAATTTACCAGATTTAAAAATTCCTACTGTACGTTGAAATGTGTTGGTTTACCCATTTATGGATATATAGGTATCCAACTATGTAGCCAAGGTAAACCTATCAAAATCTTGCAAAATCATTACTGAGATTGAGTCTAGAAATTTCTATCATACAGTCTGCAAAGAAAATTACTAAATCCATTTTTTTTTCGTTTAAAAAAAATCGTGATGGCCTTGCAGTTTTAAGTATGGATTTGTACGCACGAGGTGCAGGTTCGATCCCAGCGGAGGCAAGTACCTACTAATGTGACTTTTTCAAAGTTATATATATGTACTTTCTTAATCATTCTAAGGTTCTACTTACAAATGGTGAAGGAAAACATCGTGAGGAAACCTGGATTCCAAATACTGGAATTTGTAATTACCTACTTAAGTCACTAAAAGTATGGGAATGACATTCCTCTTCGACGCGTGACGTGACTGTGACTTGTCAGTCAATACATTAGAGCGATTCGTCAGCGTTAGCGTTAGGAGACATGTAACTTGTCTACAAGCTTTGCTACTGTTATAGACTTTACTGTACCTACATATAATTTAGGAAATTTATCTTTGTTCGTGTACTTTTCTTACTGACTATATCTTCATCTTAGCTTAAAGGTTACTTGGTTATTTACTATGTTATTACTTGATTCATACTTTTTTTCCATCAATCAAGCTATAAACCAACGTGTATGATATTATAGTACACAATTATTCATGTACTATGCTTAGTAATGTCGTAGTGAATGTAACTTTAATTATATTTGAACTGGAAAATGGAGACCAAGACTTTTAAAAGGTATAATAGTAGTATAAAGAAGTTACACTCAGACACAGAACAAGTAATATTGCGCATCACTCAAACATTTGTCTTGGGTGGAAATCGAACCCACGACCTCCGGTATGGCAGTCAGGACCACTAACCACCAGACCAACTGGCCAGTCAAATCTATATCTATAATATGTATGTATTTAGACGTATAGAAGTATGTTTATCAGTTGCCTAGTACTCATAACACAATCATGGTTTAGTTTAAGATTTAATGACGGACCTATCCCTGGTTCTAGACCCTAAACAATATTATTTGTAGCAAACGCCTGTCTAACTTATTATAATTGGGGTCCGGTTGTCAATTCAATATTTTTTATATCGTTTATAATCATTTCCTATTGTTACGAGAACAAAAGGAAATATTAAATAACTGCTATAATGATATACGATAACGTACTAAGGAAATAACGTAATGGACGATTTTTATATGAAAATAATATTGTATAATAATAGAAACAGTATTATGTGAAAAGGAGAAATTTGTGAGAGAAAACTACATTGTATGTGTGTGCAGGCGTGTGGATTTGTATGAGCTATTTCATACATGATACAGTACAGAAAGTTTATGAGTATAGGTGGATGGATGTTTGATACTCTTTCACGCCCATACGGCTGGTTCAATTTTCATTAAATTTGGTATGGAGTTATGACGCACGGGATTAACAAATAGGTTACTTTCTAAACGACTGCGTCAGACAGGGGTTATGTTTTTGTAGCTATAACCAACATTCTTACGAGCGAAGTCACGGGCAAAAAATAGTTCTATATACAGTAAAGAACGTTATAAAAATAAACCAGCCTATATACGTCCCATAACTAAGCATAGACCTCTTCCCATATAGGGAAGGTTTTAGTATTGGCACCACGCTAGCTCACAGCGGATTTTAAAATTGTCAATCGGAGAAAATTATCCGATAAAACTTAGACCGTATGTGAATCAGCTGTAAATACTATTTCCTACAAAATTCTACTTCCTAAGATACTTGTATTAAACATATGTATTTAGGAAACATGCATCCAAGCAACTGCGCAAGCTAGGATAGGCATTTCAACACTCAAGGACTTGAGTTTGCGCAAGTCTGACACAAAATACTAGAGACTTAGGTTTAAACATTATGGAGATAAGATCTAAACTAGCTTAGGCAGTTTTTCTAGAAGAAAAATCGACGGAAAACTTACTAATATTATAAAAACGAAAGTTTGTAAGTATGGATGGATGAATTCGCGACCTTACCCGCACGAATGTCGTTTATAGCTGCAAAAAAAATACCCCTGTCTGACATAGTAGGTTAAAAAGTAGCCTATGTGGAAATCTAGGGTGTCAGCTAACTTTTCACGGTAGTTTACGAAACCGTTCCCGTTGCCCCAGACAATAGGGAACGGTGAAGCACTCCGGTGGTTTTAGCCGGCAAGCCTAAACTACCTAGGGCGATGGAAATCCATGAAGATTTCTACCGGATAGAAAAAAAATAGTGTCAGCTTACTCCATACCAAATTCAATGAAAATTGCTTCTGCCATTTGAGCGTGAAAGGGTAACAATCATCCATCCATACTTAGAAACTTTCGCGTTTATAATACATCAGTGTTCCACACGTGTAAAGTAACAGAAATTGCATATTTATTTAGTGTGACTTCATTTAAAGTTTATTAGTAGTTCAAAGGTATTTTAACAATAAATACACTTACCAAGAAACATCTAATTGGTGTCGCACGTTCTGTGCCTTTTAGGGCCACGTTTTATGTCATATTTACACAGTACCTAAGCTTGTTTGCATATGCATTTAGAATTAACACACCTAGAATTTCTTCAATAGTTCATTTTATGTTGTTTGTGGAGGACAGAATATGCAATTCCTATGTAAAATTTTCTTAAGTTATCCTGGGGTCTGCTTCCAGTCTTATCGAATTCACCGAAAAACTGATTTTTACACGAAAATGATTAATAGCATCAATATCATCACGACGCGGGTTCGATCCAGGCGTATGATAAGAATTTGTGCGATCCACAGCTAGTTCTGAGTCTGGATGTCTTTGTGAATCTAATTAAGCGAGCGAGTTGACGTCACGAAGAACTTTAATAGCTTAAATTATGTAACGGGTTACTCACGCGTATTAATCGGGATAGCCCGATTAGTTTCGGATCCAACCGGAGTCCTTAATCATGAGCTGACGCCGCGGCGGGATCGCTAGTCAGTTCGACTCGCGACCCCGCCACCACGCCGTTATATCATTTAAGTATCCTCACGAAAGTCATTATTAAAACCCTTGAACCCTACTGACTTTTACTTTCTTTTGTTATAGAGCATCGCCCACCTAGTATCCATGAAGGACATGTTCACCCGCTTCGGCCTCAACAACCTGATCTCCCTGACTGACAGCCAGCCTATAGCCAAGATGACGGCGAGGGAGTTCATGATGGGCTATGAGTCCGAGCTTATGACCCTGGGGAACACCTTCCTGCCCGGGTGGATCTACTTCGATAAGCTGGGGCTGATTGATCGGGTGAGTTTTGTGGAGGAGATCTTTTAGTTTTGAAACATGCAGAGATGTTAAATTGTTATTTAAATGATTCAGTAAACCCTACGATTTACAATATGTGGAGAAGCTCGGATGTTAAAAGTGATAAATCATCGCCGATAGCCTCGCTTAAATCTCAAAAAATTTACCCTTATTTGTTCCTTAAAATCTCTATCCTTACGTAATTAGGTTGAAGCCTGAATAGGTTAGCATATAGTCCTGATCTTATAGATTAAAATATAACGAATAGGAACAAGATATAGTCCTAAAAATATTTTTTTTAAATATAACGATAGTTGTTGGAAAGTTATAATAATTGCATTCGCTATAGAATAATTGGGTAATGTCATATAAGGTCAGAAGTGGGTTATGTTTTTACGGCTATAACCGACATTCACGAGGAAGTCACGAGCAACAGCTAGTTAAGGTATAAAAAGGTACATATTACAAATAACCCCATCTTCTCCAGATGTACGACTTCGAAGGAGATTACGAGACTGTTTTCACTGGAACCGATGACGTCCACATCTCCGGCCTGATCGATACCTACCGAGGGTCCACCGACCTGCCCCAATGGCACGGGAAGCATTGCTCCAACGTCCAGTACGCGTCAGACGGCACCAAGTTCCGAGGCGGGGTGACGAAGAATGAGAGCATACTGTTTTATAGGAAGAGCTTATGTAGGGCAGCTCCTTTGGTGAGTAATCATTAGAATCTTACAAATAGATATTCCACGACTAGCACACAAACTAAAACTTCTATAAACATACTTATATGCCTCTAAATACATAGATAAATTACACCCAGACAGAGCAAATTATCGTGTTCATCACACAAACATAAACCGGGGAGGGAATCGAGCTGGTACCTATAGCATTCAGGGCTATTAACCACTAGACCAACAGGCCCGTCGGTAGCCAAAGATTTAGTGTTAAATATGTTATTCGTGGGAAATATTAAATGTTGCTTTAAGCATTTTTGCAGAATAAAGGTTTTTTTCTGTGATATGTGTTCCATAAACCGTAGACGAATCTTAATCAAATAGGCTACGTTCAGGACATAACCCTTGATGATGTCCAACATTTAGACAAGACACTAGATACCCTTGTCTTTCAAAGTCTCACTAATTAATAATTAAAATTATTTCTTTGTAAACAGATCCCTGTGGATGAAGGAGTAAAGAGCGGTTTGAAAGGCTACAAATATACCTTCCCTGAAAATATGATGGACAATGGAAAATACATCGAGGAGAACAAATGTTTCTGTAGAAATGGTATGTATACCTACTTAATCATTATTTTTTTACCTATTACCTTTGACAAGTCACATTACTAAATGGCTAATCAATTTTAATGCTCGATTTTAGTCTAGGATCAAAATTATATCCACTAATATTATAATCGCGATAATTATAGTTTGTAAGTATACATAGATAGATGGATGGATAGATGTTTGTCACTCTTTCACGGTCAAATGGCTGAATCAATTTTGATGAAATTTGGTATGGAATTATTTTATATCCTTAATTAATACGTAAGCTACTTTTTAACTGACTAGGTATATAACAGGAAACGATTTTGCAGCTATAAAAAAATCTCGTGGGTGGAGTACCTAGTGGGTGACAACTAGAAGATATTAAATTAATAAAATCATCATCATCTTCCTGCCCTTATCCCATTTTACTTGGGGTCGGCGCAACATGTTTTTTTTTCTCAACATGTTGCTAATAGATTTGGCTATGGTTTTATAGTCGGCCGCCTGCCTGACACTAACCTTCTTTGGGAATGCGATTGTTGGTTGTTTACCCCGCCACCATTCGGGTGACCCAAGGTGCTTGGTACAGTGCACTGGGTCTTAAGGTCCATTAGTCGCCTTTTACGACACCCAGTGGAGGGTATGGGGTGGCGCTATTCTTTATATCCGGACACCACACGGATTAAATTAATAAAATATCTATCCAAATTACAATTTGCTTAATTTTCGTCCGGCCGGATTCTAAAATGGTTGAAATAATCATTCTAGAACGTTACTATAGGAACGATAGTAATAATTGGAATAAGGGCAGGGGAATGATGATGATGAAACATTCTGGCTATTATTCAACAAAGTTTCGTACTAAAAAATAACTTTATAGATAGATAGATAGAATATTCTTTATTGCACTCCACATAAAAACAGATATGACAAAGTAAAAAAATAAGTACACACACACTCTATACAGAGTGTGTGTGTATCTATATGTACACAGACTCTTCGGCATATTCTTTCGTTTTAGATATTAATCTGTATCTATTTCCAGGTAACTGCCTGCCAGATGGTCTGATCGACGTGACAGACTGTTACTACGGGTTCCCGATCGCGCTGTCCTACCCGCACTTCTGGAAAAGCAATGAGATCCTCTTCAGCAAGGTCGAGGGTCTGTCTCCCGACCCGGAGAAACATGAAACTGCGTAAGTGTTGATGAAGTTCTAACTAGATCTTTTGTAGTTTTGATGGTTTCTCACTTACATGAGTAAAATTCTGCGTTGTCACTATTTCTTTATCACTGCGGGCGAAATGTCGTGGGTTCGATCCCCGCGTTGGACAATTATTTGTAAGACTCGCAGATACTTGTTCTGAATCTGTGTGTGAATTGAATGTCTGTAAAATCCCCCGCAACACAAGGATTAAATTCTTTAGTAATGGAATCGTTTTTTTTTTTAAATTAAGAGATATTGCCATCGAGTAGACAAGGTAAAAATAAAATATCCATAGATTTCACTTTGCTTCAGCGACTTTAATAAATCAGCTACTGTTATGAATGGCACTTTGGGATCTAGAAACCAAATCATAATTATTTGACTCAATTGCTCCAGTCGTTCAGTTTTTTCATGTGTTTTTTTTATTTTTCTAAACCTTATTCGTGTATACCAATCATTGAACCTAATTAATATTTGCTCATTTGATCATAATTTCTTTTCACACTTTTCAGTTTCTGGATTGAACCCGAATCCGGCCTCCCTCTGGACGTGAGCTCCAAGTTCCAGATCAACCTAGCGCTAGGAGACATATCCGCCATCAAACACGCTGAGCGATTCGCTAACATGTACCTGCCGTTACTGTGGTTTGATATTGTGAGTATTCAATATTTATTTCCATTTATACTCGTACATTACAGTATTGTTTTGCTTTAAAAATTCGTGAATCACTATCTTAATGTTCTTTTTCAAATTACTTTTCATCAGTTCATTGCAAAGGTAAAAGCAGTGTTAAGCTATTAATTGATGTTGGTATCTACGTATAGATACATTTTATCTGGGCTCAGCCATTACTATAGCAATCAATTGCATTAACAACAACACGGCCACTTAGCTTGAAATCGGAATTTCTAATTAACTTATACTTAAAAAAAAACCTATCACCGAATATAAATTTTAATGAAGTATCCAAAGGTGCTTATACAACTTTTCAATTTACAGAGAATGCACGCGCTCCCACCATCTCTAAAACAACGCTTCAACCTCTACCTCAACATCCTGCCAATCGTAGAACAAGGCGCCATGTACCTCCTCTTCATCACCGGCGCCATCTTCATCCTATCCACAGTCTACATCCTCACTTTCAAAGTCATGTTCAGAAAACCTCAAGACTTCAACACCTGGCGAGAAAAGGACCAAATATACGCTCCCTGTGAGATCCCTCTAAGTGATACGGACACAGAATCAGATAACAAACATTCGGTACTCAAAATACATAGTGAGAAGCTCAAAGATTTAAGTGCTAAGCTCAGTGATAAAATGTATGATACTGTCGGGAGTGTAAAAGACAAAGTTGTTGAAGAATTGAACCATGTCAAGCATGTTTTCGAAAGGAGAGAATCAAAGCTCACTGATCTTGGTCATGATGGTTTCAAAAGCGACTCTGATAATGGATACTCGGCCATCAAGCAAAGTGACAGTGAAGATGATTACAAATACTTAGAAATTCTTGATGATGGCTCAGATTTAGTAGCAACGAATTTCGATACAGTAAGGTCAGAGAAATTAAAAGATTTAGATAATCAACGATAATTTGATGAATCTGATGCTTTTGCAGCATCTGGGCTTAGAAGGATCTTTTTAGGTCCGGGGTTATCGAGAAATCTTGCCATGACACCGACTGATAAAATAGCTGTGAATCCAAGAGCTTTTCAAAATTCCTTCTCTTAGTGTTAAAAGTTTTTCCTGTCTATATTTAAGTGGGTAGGGGTCGTAATAATCTCATTAATCCCATTAAATCTAGATTTTAAAATGGGACTGGAATTGAAAACTCTTGTTACTTAGATTCAGATTTAGACTTAATATAAAACTGGTTTTGTAAATATTTCTAGATGTTAGGCCGTTTGACAAGGCAACGCAAATCTTCTATACCCTATATGTGTGCTGTGAGCGTGACTTCCGCCACACACACTCATAGAGGTTCGTATCGCACGCGCAGGAGACTGCAGCCAGAGGGGAAGGTGACCTGCCTTACCTCTGCGTGTAGTGTGAGCGCGACTCCCGCCACACACACTCAGAGGTTCGTATCGCACGCGCAGGAGACTGCAGCCAGAGGGGAAGGTGACCTGCCTTACCTCTGCGTGTAGTGTGAGCGCGACTCCCGCCACACACACTCAGAGGTTCGTATCGCACGCGCAGGAGACTGCAGCCAGAGGGGGAAGGTGACCTGCCTTACCTCTGCGTGTAGTGTGAGCGCGACTCCCGCCACACACACTCAGAGGTTCGTATCGCACGCGCAGGAGACTGCAGCCAGAGGGGGAAGGTGACCTGCCTTACCTCTGCGTGTAGTGTGAGCGCGACTCCCGCCACACACACTCATAGAGGTTCGTATCGCACGCGCAGGAGACTGCAGCCAGAGGGGAAGGTGACCTGCCTTACCTCTGCGTGTAGTGTGAGCGCGACTCCCGCCACACACACTCATAGAGGTTCGTATCGCACGCGCAGGAGACTGCAGCCAGAGGGGAAGGTGACCTGCCTTACCTCTGCGTGTAGTGTGAGCGCGACTCCCGCCACACACACTCATAGAGGTTCGTATCGCACGCGCAGGAGACTGCAGCCAGAGGGGAAGGTGACCTGCCTTACCTCTGCGTGTAGTGTGAGCGCGACTCCCGCCACACACACTCATAGAGGTTCGTATCGCACGCGCAGGAGACTGCAGCCAGAGGGGGGAGGAGACTTGCGTTACCTCTCGTAGGAACGGAGTAGATCTAATAATGGTATTTAATATTATATGACCGAATTAATTTGTAATTTCTTTGAAAGTCAAAGATTTCTTTCAAAGCGTAAGTCAAAAATTTCAATTGGTTTTAATTCTAATGCGTTTTGTTTCGCTATAAAATTGTAAATTATGAATTTATCTCCATTTTTCTTTGCTTTCAAATCTACTTTTCCCTTGCGATTCAATTTTAGATTAAACTATGCTAGCCTTAGTATTTTATCGATTTTATCCTTCACTTATATCATTTAAGGACAGATATAGAACGCATTGAATAACCATTTTTTTCTACGTTTTACCAATCAAATCATCTACTTAATCCTAGCCGAAAAAAAAAAAAACAATTTCTAATCTAGAAACAACATACGAGTACATAAAATTGTCACTTCTTAGTTTTTTTATTTTTACAATTCCACTCATCTTTGCGCGACGCGACGCCATGTGTAGTAAACCAATGTAAATATACAGAGACGCTGTCAAAAATTAAAAACAAAAGGTTTTATTTCGAGTAGACCTTTTCAGGCACTTTCACAACGTTACTGACTCCAGTTGCGCGGTTTCAAAATGCCATTTTTATGGAGAAGAACCGGCAAGAGACTTCATAACTGCTGCTCTAAACTGTCACATAGACGCAAGCTTCAATAATAAACTATCGCTGTCAATTGCACATACACATAGCGCCGCGCGCACAGATGAGATGAACTTGTAATTTTGAAAAGTACCCCTTCGGTTATCAACCAATCAGTATTCTGTTTAAATCGTTCTATGTCTTTCTCTCAAAATAGTATTACCGTACTGTTTGTCAGTATTCTTGGAGCCTATTAGAAATGTGATATTTTTACAAGCGTTAATGACAGAAAAAAATCTAATAGTAAAAACGTCATTACCATACAATCTGACAGGCCTGTTGGTCTAGTGGTTAGTGGCCCTGATTGTATACCAGAGGTGGGTTCGATTCCCGCCTAGGACAAATCTTTGTGTGCTAAATGCGGTCATTTGTTCTGTGTTTGGGCGTAATTTATCTATATTAAGCATGTATTTAGAAGTATGTTTAACAGTTGTCTATTGTCTAACTGTCATATTACTAGCTCTACGTAATTTGAGAGTAGATGGCGTTGCGTGAAAGTCGTGGAATATATTGTGTTTTATACAATTGTGTATTGTTTTGACATTTTTGCTATAAGTCACGTGATACAGACTGGTCACTTTCATACATTTGATGTGTCAGACTACAAGATCAGTGTTATCGCTTGTAGAAATATCATGTCTATAGTTACGTTATCAATAACCGAATTTGAATTCGATATAAGAAAGTTTACATTCAATTTAAAATGTAAACATTGTTGTTGATTTCGATAATGCTTGTTTATCTTCTGTATTCTGTTCTGTTCTTCTTAAATATATGGAATAAAAATTGGCCAGTGAAATGGAACAGGTTACCTACGAATTTAATCTAAAGTACTTAATGTGTATAAAACTATAATGTTTACAATTTAAGGCCCGATCGTTTACATTCCAAGTCTTGCTCAAAATGTAAACAAAATTTATTTACATAAAGAGAAATAATTCCTATTTTAATTATAAAAAGCCTGTATTTACGTAAAACCATATCTACCTGTTATTTCTATAGATGGCTAATTAAATAGAAATAAGTTTAAAATAAAATGTACCTGTCTCATCACTTACTTTTATTTTAAAACTGGAAATTTAGTGCAATATAATAGTTATTTTAAGTTTATATTTTGGCCACATTTATATAATTATTTTCAATTCGTTGGTCTAGTGGTTAGTGGTCCTGACTGCTATACCGGAGGTTGTGGGCTCGATGCCCACCCAGGACAAATGTTTGTGTGATGAGCACGATCATTTGTTCTGTGTCTGGGTATAATTTGTCTATTGTATGTGTGTATTTAGAAATATTATAGTATGTTTATCAGTTATCTAGTACTCATAACACAAGTTACTCTTGTGTATTTAATTTGAGACTAGATACCGTTGACAGAAATTTGTATGTAAATTATTAAAATTGAAAAATTAAAATAGTTTTGATAAAATCAAATAATAAATGGCATATTATTATATTTATATGTTAAGTCTCAAGAACCAAGTACTAAGTAGTGTTGTGATATAAATAATAATAATTATATTTATATGAAAATGTATTGCTCAATATGTAAACAATTAAAGGACATTTTATTTTTATTTGTAGATAAATAATAAACTTGCCTTTTTGCTCATTAAATGTCACGTAATTTGTAATGTTTTATAATACGTGATAGTTTTTCAGCATAAAAATACTGATGAATTCAATGTAAATTAGTTGTTAATATTTTATTAATTATTAAACAATGTATTCTCTCTAAGATTGGTACTTGTTCTGCTGTATTGTAAATATTAATTAAGTTATGCATTATTTAAAATAAAAAACCTTGAATTTTATGTGCTCGTTTTATTGCTTACTTAAAATGATACTTGATAAAACTGCCTGATCATAATTAAAAATGCTTAATTAATACATTTTAAAAAATAAACAAAAGTATTACAAAAAATGCGTTTTTTATTGTATAGGTAAAAATCTTACAACTACCTAAAGATAATTAAATTTATTTTTATAACACGACACTTCACACTATATTGCTTAAGTAATTATTAAAATACAAATTATAGATATTTTTAAAAGATATAACTATTAATAAAAGGCATTATTTTTGTGCAGACGTACCAAGTGATATAACCAAAGAAGGCATATTTCAATGATTTGTCTAAGATCTGCATTCTGAAAAAGAAAAACAAGACATGAATTAAAACACTAAAAAAAATCTGAAAAGTAATCAATAGTAAAATATTGTCCCTGCCATGGCGACTGGTGTTACTATGACACCAGCCCCGTGGGACAATTTATAGTGCACAAGCGTGTATCTACAATCGAAAAATCGGTAGGTGCCTCGTGATCGAACTCGAGACCTTTGACTTGGCAGTCCCACGGTCTTACCACAAGACTATCACACAGCACAGCTTTATATTTTCTAAATATATTAACAGATAATAAATCCTGATACTGATTAATATTTGTAGTAGCCATGTGGAGCAAAAAAAAAAAAATTGTCCGCAATCAATGTTCAAATTTCAGACTTTTTTGCTACAGCATTTTTATTTTTATTTGAGATAAATATATTTTTACTAAAAGACGTTGATACAAAACCATACAAAAAAAAACTAATTACCTTCTACAATGCGCCCTAGCTTGCGGCAAATCTTCATCTTTTTCCTTCAACAGAAACTTTCTCCCGCCAAAACAGCATTTAACGAAGTAACCCTTTATATCAACGCCCTCTATATCATAGAAGAACTGGCTTTTATCATCATCTTTCAAAACAGAGCGGAGTTTCGTGAAGTTTGTATTGTCGAATGTCCATTGCTGGTCGTGTAGTAGCTTAGCGCGAGGTTCGCTATGTAAATGCGTCGTTGGACTTTGATTAGCCTGAAAAAGAATAGAATCGGTTTAAATGTAAATCTTTACTTAGGTGTTATAAGATGATGCGGGATGTTAGTCAAGAGTTACCGCTCGCCCGGCACTCAAAAGGCTCCAGGAGGAACATAGTGGGTGTTAGTCAGTAACAGTCTGACACTCCCTCCCGCTGCACCCACAGCGGGCGGGGGCATTTGATGATTTCTCACAAAAAAGGTGTCATGAGATGACGAAACTGAGGTAACTGATTAGTTGCCCGATATGTTTTTATCGTGCCTCTGGCAGTATCATTGTGTGTAGGGTTGTGCAGCTCCCTCAAAAATGGTTGAGCTGCATGAGCTATTCGGGACATGCGTGCTGCTTGTTGGCACACATTCGCTCAGATCGATCTGGCTCTTTCTTCTAAAGGCCAGTCCAGTTCAGACACTGCATATGTTTACTCGATATGAAACACTACATTGTCTGGACTTCAAAAAAGGCGATGACCCCCGAGTTTGTTTCGACGTTTCTTCTCGGGGTAGCTAGCTAAGAAATCGTCGACTTTAGCTAGTTTATATTTGATAAATATTGACTAGTAAAAGTTATTAAAAATATCCTAATTGTACAACAAACTATATCATTTCATGTCTTACAGGTACCATCCATACTAATATTATAAATGCGAAAGTGTGTTTGTTTGTTTGTTCGTCTTTCACGTCAAAACGGTGCAATGGATTGGCCTGATTTTTTGTGTAAGGATAGTTGAAGGGCTGGAGAGTGACTTAGGCTACTTTTTTTTTTAAATCAGCCCTAAATGGTAAAAATTTACGATTAAAATATTTTTAAAGTTCACGTAACTGGTCTGACAGAAGCGAATCTTCACCACAGCGACCAAAATACTGTTGCTATTGTTTTGACATTTATATTAACAACTTATTTGGCATAACTACAATCAAGCAATTAAAATAGCCAGGTCGGAAAATAGAGAGCTTCGCATTTTTTTACTCCAAGTTCAAATTTCATTTCGACACACACTTTTTGAATTTATCTTTTATTAATTTTTGAGTACGAATTCAAATTTCAGTCGAGCATAATATTTTCTTTTTTTCTATCGTTTTTTGGTAGATCAAAAGTATTGTAAGAAGCACTTGGTTTTTTTTTAACATAATATTGTTCCTCAAAATTATGAGCTCTGACAGTCTCATCCGATTTAGATGGAGCTGTGGATATTTACTGACATGACAGTAAACCAACTACCAAAACAAAAAAAAATAGTTTGGACGGTAAATGATTTACTATATTTTATGATCGAGCTGTTGACTGCAATTTTGTTTGTGTGACACGTAGTTTTGAAGATTTGATAGTACCTATGCACTACAAAATTGTGCACCAATTGCGATGGTATAGAGTAGTTGCATAAGTGAAAGTGTGTCGATATTCGATCATTCATGTCTATTAAATTTCGAGTACGAGTATGTCCCGCACGCGTACTCCCGCAAATATTTTGTTACGTGCGTAGCATTAACCTTCTTCAGGCTCAGTTGGCTCAGCTCAAACAACCAGAATTAGACCACTAACCGAGCATTTTTAAAAAATTCGTCCGTTAAAGGGTAGAAAGAAAACGAAATAGAAGATAGGTGCCTGGAATAATCTGCTGCACATACATACATCTACCAAATGGGGAGCGGTACCTGATGTTCTCCGCAACACAGCGCATAGCGCTCAACGAAATGTGTCGAATAATATCAGACTGTTTAAAACCAACCCCGCTGAATAAGTTCTCCCTCTGCTCTTCCTAACGTTAGAGGAGAAGTCGCATGCGCGCTCGAAAAACATGTCGAGGAACCACCTATGTCCTACCTCAGGGACATCTGCCGCCCGGAGGTACCTTGAAGTGGCCTGTTTGCAAAGCATTAAAATGTCTGAGAACTCAAGTAGGTCGCTGCAAACAAAAATTAGTAAATTTGGGCATACAGACTCCTCTAACATCCTGTGAGAATGCGGCATCTCTGTACAGGCGATGACACACCACCTAGAGTGCCCAAAGTGTCCGCACATCTGCAATTCGGAGGATCTAACATAATTCAACAAAGATGCTGCAATTGGTGTTGCCAAATACGACGTACAATTGACATGAAAAAGAAGAAGAAGAAGGTTTTTCTCATTAATCTAAAAATGGAGAAGAAGCGACGCAACAAGCTCCACAACCTAATTCAATACATTATTATTTTTAGTGTTTCAGCAATAAATTTAAACATAAAATTGTTGAATAAAAATCGATAACCAAAGGGTATTCGTTTACCGTAAGCGCGGTTAATTGGTGTGCCGTCATTGAATTCTGCGAAAAAGTGATGGAGCTCCAAGAAAAGAGCACGGGAGGCCTCATCTCGCTACCGGATCCGTGCCCGAGCAAGGGGTAGACGCAAGGCCCAACTTGCTGCAAAGGCTTCTGCGCCCTGCCGCCGGCCTCGCTACCGTCGAGGCGATCCGGCCAGTACTTGACGACTGGCTCGGGAGTGACTGTCGTTCAGGGTGGCGCAGGTGCTGTCGTGGCATGGTTGCTTCGGCAAGTACCTGTGCCGCATAGGTACTTGCCGAAGCAACTAGCCGGACGCTCGGTGCCACCACTGCGTCCAATGCGGGGATGACACGGCGCAACACACGCTCGCCAAGTGTGCAGCTTGGGACGAGCAGCGCCGTGTCCTCACAAATGTAGTAGGAGGTGACCTGTCGCTGCCGGCCATAGTGCGTAGGATGGTCGGCGGCGCAGAGTCGTGGGACGCGGTGGTGTCCTTCTGCGAGGACGTGATGTCGCAGAAGGAGACTGCGGAACGGGAGAGGGAGATCTCCACTCCCTTCCCGGGCCGCAGAAAGCGCACCGGGCGCAGGGGAAGGACGAATAACGCCTTTTTTCAGCCCCAAAAAACCCGCCTTTTTTCAGCCCCTGGACCCCCGAAATGGGTCCAGGGGCGTGGGACTTTGGGAAGTCCCCGCCCCCGATTCGACAGACCCGAGACGGAGGCGCGGGTGGGTTGTCGCCACGCGCCTCTGAGACGATGCACAGGGTGGTTAACACCTCACCACCCCGTGCACGAGGCGAGGCCCGGACGCACCGGGCCAGCACTAGCGCGGAGCTGCGGAAGAATCCGGATTCCCGCGGCCCCGCGCGCAGGTGCGCGCTTGGTAGGAGTCCGGCACGCCCCTCCGCCTCCGCCTAGGTGGAGGAAGTCCATGAGGATTTCCACCCGAAAAAAAAAGGGTCCAACTTGCTCTCCTCCAACCACCGTAAATAGCCTACGGCAGTAGCCTTGGGGATGTTTTCTGTACTGGATAAAGGCAAAGGCAGCTTCTTGATAAGCGATGGGGAAAACTGACTTCAAGTCAATAAAGAAAATCCCTTTAAAAGAAAAGCTCCCCTGTCCGGGTTTGCGGTAGTTTGCGAAAGCGTTCCCGTAGCGGAGAAGCACTCCGCCGGTTTTAGCCTGTAAGAGTACGGCACACCCCTTTACCTTCACCCGTTTTCAAGTCCAGTAAATCCAAGTTGTCAACTCAGTGCAAGATAGATAGTGGCCACAACACAAATACAATATGACCCTTCATCATGTGAATGTTACACTAAACTTTAAAACTAGCAGTGTTAACAGTCAAATATGTTTGTAAGACTACAGGTAATGAATAGAAAGTTAAGATATAATTTTGGAACAGAACTCGATTAAGGAGCTTGCATTAAACATTATTCAGCTTTACTTTTTGTACAGCACTTCACATCTTCCATATCACGCAGACAAAGTCGCGGGTAACAGCTAGTGTAAATATAAAGAGTTATATAGAAAGTTATACTTACATTGGTTTCTGCCCAAATAGCCAAAGTAACGTGTCTACAAGTAATGCAGGCAGCAAATGTTGTACCAGCACCTGTAATTAACGAAAATGTTTATTAAAAGTTCCAAAGACACTATTAATCCCAAAACTATAGAACTAATAATAATATTCTACGACTTTCACACAACGCCATCTAGTGTCGAACTAAGCAAAACTTGTATTAACGGCCACCGACGTCGACAAAGAGTGTTGCTTGTGAGATGACGTCAGATAGGAACGTGTGGAAGAAGACATGCTGCACCGTCCCCAAATAATAATTGGGATAGGGGCAGGGGAATGATGATGATGATGAACTAGATAAATAACCTCGCAAATGTGCCATTTGTGCGAAGCCTTAAAAGCACACTTTTACAATAAAACCTCCCTTTACCAACCTTAACATAATGCCAATGTTTGTTCTTCGTGATGGTGCCTCCGGTGTTCCACAGCATGTTGTTCAGAGGAATCTCCTTACCGATGTGTTTGGACATCTCCACGAGGTCGTTCATTAAAATATTATTCAGTTTGCCTGAACAGCAGTTGTATATTTCAACGTCGTCTGTCGGTTCCAATCTGTATAGGAAAAGAAAGGGCTATTATAATAAAACTAGGTGTTGCCCGCGATTTTGTACGCATTTGTAAACCTAAAAAGATTTGTAAAGCATTCAGGGACTCTCAGACCTACTCAATATGCTCATAAAATTTCAAGAGAATCGTTCAAGCCGTTTCAGAGGAGTACGAGAAGAGATTTGCTGCAGATTGCTGATGTAATAAGGAGTAACTGAAATTCCTTTTACTTCATAAAAAAAACATTAATTTCAGAAAATAATCGAATTAACTGTTTTTGTTAGAATCGCAGACGCACCCACGATTACGTCGTCGAAGTTACGTCTAGTTCTATAAAAACATGGCTATTTATCTACTAAAATTGGGATTAAAATTGGGAAAACTTAGGATTAATCAGATCAAAAGAAATACATTCACATAAAATTAGCTCTGCCGAGAATTCTAACAACTCTGTACAAAAAAAACTGTAGCTGTATGACGATCCATATTTTTAACACAATTCCAAAATCAATTAGAGAACTCCCATTATCCAAATTCAGAATCAATCTTAAAAAGTGGTTACTAGACAAATGTTTTTATACGGTTTCTGAATTTATTAAACACAAAAATGCATGATACAATGCGTAAGTAGTGTCTAATACAATATTATGATGATTGTTTGTAAGTAATATTAAAAAGATTACAAATTAATAATGTTTAATTTAATATTTTGTGTTATGTGTAATTAAATAATGTTTAATTTAATATTACGTGTAATTGAATAAAGTTTAATTTAATATTTTGTGTAATTAAATAGATTGCGATTGTATAATCTCGATTGTTGAAATTTTATTGAATTATCTAAAATAACACTTTTGTATGTGTATGACACTGTAATATTTATTTTTATTTATGTCAATGTAGTATGTACCAGTGTCTACTCGAAATTTGCATACCGATTGAGCGGTGAGATATGCATGTACGTTATGTAATTTACCAAAACACCTGTACCTAATACCGTGTCTCTGCAAATAAAGATTCTTATTCTTAAAAAATAGGATATACATACTTCTTGGTACCCCTGATCCAGGCGCAGGATATAATGTTCTTGGCACATACATCAACCGGGATGAAATCACACACAATATCTGGCTTAGTGTGTATAGTGCGCATAATACCTGTATACAAGAACATAATATTTATTTTTATAATGGTAGAACACTTAAGCATTGAATTGCTTGGAGTCTATAGCAGATTTTATGGTTCATAAGAAAATCAATTTAGGTAATTTAATTTCTTAATATAGTAATAATGAAACAATAATAGTATTACACGACTTTCACACAACGCAATTGGTCGTTGAATTTACATTTCTGCTCGTCTTGGTCCCTAGTAGCAATAGATTCAGTAAATTTTTAACTTTTCTAGAATTCACTTTTTACTCATAACTTTATTTTATATTTCTTTCTTCTTATCAATAATATTAATTACTTTTTTATCTCAACTAGCGACTTATCTTTCATGGCTTAAGTAATTTCATACCTCATATGCAAGTCTTCGGTAGTATAGTGGTAAGTATCCCCGCCTGTCACGCGGGAGACCGGGGTTCGATTCCCCGCCGGAGAGAAACTTTTTGTGCAACAACAACTTTTTTTCTTTACGATTAATAGTCGTAAGCAATAACGATTAGCTAAGTGACGTTCAAAAATATCTAGTTATCTCTGCATTCCACTTGACAATGAAAAACATAAAAGATGACGACGAATTGAGAATCTCCTCCTTTTTGAAGTCGGTTAAAACGAGTATGACATATTTTGCTATGCGTTGTTCTTGTACCTTGTGGTAGCAATGCAAAAACACAAATATTTGCAATGTCCCGTTTAAGTTGCCACATATTATTGAAATAGGTACTAGCATTCGCCCTTGACTCCGCCGGTGTGGGCTGTGTGAATGTTGGTTATTTTTCTATTTTTAAAAGAGTAACATATGGATTTTCTTGCTAGTTCTTCTCCATAAAAATGACGAGACTAGAATCAGAGACTTTTTGAAAGTTCTTGACAAGGCCTACTCGAAATAAACTTTTGATTTTGATCACCCATAAATTTTTAAGTCGAACAAAAAGTTTTTAATGTGTCATACCAGACTGTAATCTTTTAGTCAAATTTCGTTCAAAAATTCATGCATGCAACCCTTACGTGGCGTTGGCGTTTATAATATTAGTTTGTTTATGTAATATTTTTTTCAGGGCCATCGCAAATTTATTGCTTTATTGCTGTGGCATTGCTTTCGGAAGTTAAATAATTTAAATAATTCATTCAACATAAATCAAAAACAATAATCATTTTTTAATACATACATACATAAACGTCACGCCTCTTTCCCTTGGGGGTAGGCAGAGATCACATCTTTCCATACCAATAATAATATAATAATAATATTTTTAATACCGTACCAATTTTTATTCTCATGTTATTAAAAATGTATTAACAACTATACGAATTTTAAAAACGTAATAATAGTTTATTGATATAAAAATTGTGTAATAAAAAATTACAGTTTAAAAATACAAAAGCTATCCCTACTATCTCTCCGGCGGGGAATCGAACCCCGGTCTCCCGCGTGACAGGCGGGGATACTGACCACTATACTACCGAAGATTGTGACGTAAGGGTTGAAATTATTGAATAGTATCGTCACCCTTTTAAATACTTGTAACAATAATTACTAAAATAAGTTTATTAGGAAGATAGGCGAGGTTTATCATTCGTTTTAAAAACAGTATTTAATATAAAAAGATTTTAAATGTTAGAACTCAAATAATTAGCTTAAATAGCGTACTTAATTTTTTCCTTTTATTTTTTTTCGAGCAATAATTTTGACGCGAAATTCGAAAATCATCTGAAAAGTTTATCTTTGAACTTCAAATAGTTAAATAGCTCACCTTACAAACTCCTTACCTTATAATAATAACTAGGTATTTTAATTAGAACTCATCTAGGAAACTAAATCAAAGATATTTCTGTTTTTAACAGCACTGAGAAGAGCGCCATCTGTATTTTTACCGTCGAACCAACAAAACGTACTCCGTGTAAGTCACGACTGGTGTCACACAGACCTCTCAATTACTAATTAGTAATCATTACGATTTATAAATTGTAATTTTTAAGACTGCATTTATTTATTGTATTAAATAACTCATGTTCATTAATTCATTTTTCACTGCTATTGGTTTTTTACAAAATAATTTCAGTAACGGTAACAGCGCCATCTGTTTTTACCCGTTCTAACTCACTTAAAACATTTTGTTAAATGTCAATTTAATTAACAAAAGTAGGTATTATATTTGTGTGTAGAAATAATATATTTTGTAAATGTTTAGGTACAACCAACCAAGCAAACAAATGTGACAATGTGCGTAATCAAAGCGGCAGGATTTTAGCTTCAGAGACTCTTTAAAATTATTTTAATTATTCAATATTTTTTTTATTACTAGTTCAAAACTTTCAGCACTCTGCTTCAGTACATTTCATGGCGTTCTTCTTACTTATTATTAGATAAGGTATCTAGTATCAATCTTACCTTTGCCACAAGCAACGAATATCCCGACTGGTCCGTTGAAGTTTTCTATCCACCCCGGTATTGGTTCCTCAGCACTGGATATTACTGAAATGAAATATATTTTCTTACAATTTCAAAAAGTTCTTCATCAATATTATAGAGCAAAAACTTAGTATCGCAAGTTTCACATACACTCAAATGTGTCAAAAGAACACCCCTCCTTGAAACAAAACTAGCACTTCGAAATCAGTGGTCATTAAAATTTGTATTATAAGCAACTGATATCATCTTCCTGCCCTTATCCCATTTTACTTGGGGTCGGCGCAACATGTTTATTTTCTAAACATGTTGCTAATGGATTTGGCTATGGTTTTATAGTCGGCCGCCTGCCTGACACTAACCCTCTTTGGGAATGCGATTGTGACAGTGCACTGGGTCTTAAGGTCCATTAGTCGCCTTTTACGACACCCAGTGGAGGATATGGGGTGGTGCTATTCTTTATATCCGGACACCACACGGACCATACCATTATGAGCAACTGATAAACATACTTATTTACTTCTAACAGCATACATACATAATATTATAGATAATCGACACCTAGACACAGAACAAATGAACAAATGATCGTGCTCATCACACAAAAAATATTCTGAATGTGAATCGAACCCACAGCGGTAGGTAGGTAGCGGTTAGCTATACCAGAGGTGGTATAGCAGTCAGGGCCAGCTGGGTCACTTACCACTAGACCAACAGGCCCGTCCTCCGACATCGAATATATTAATAATGTTAGAGTACTTAAAATGAACGCTGAAGGATACTCACCAATGGAAGGTCTGACGATGACGATGGGTAGTTCTCCCTTGTGCTCGCAGACCACGTGCTCAGCCAGTTGCTTCGAGAATGTGTAGGTGTTGGGTAGCTCTCCTAGGTACCTGATGATGGAGAGGATAGGCTTAGATAAAGAAGAGGGCCGGGTATTCCTGCACTAAAAAGCGGTTCTTGTTTTTTAATTATAGTGCTGTAATTTTCTGTTTTTGGTAGATTTGTCTCAGTTCTAAGATTTACACTGAGTACCTAACTGTTTGATTAACTAACAGAAGATTT
>OW796110.1:2207938-2268881 GCA_941860345.1 Chrysodeixis includens | reverse complement strand
AGGAGTCACATACGCTACAAGAAGTTATAGAGGTAATCTAGACCTTATTAACGTATAGATAAAGTTTAGTCTTCAATGAAGGGGGGCGTCAAAAACTTTAAGATGTTGATGATGACAATTTAGACCTTATTCCACGTAGTTAGGGTTTAATTCACATTGATATTGAATTGATTGAGTTAGTTTTTTTTTAATTTCTATCTTGATGAATTTAAACCTACCCTAACACAAAATAAACGATCGTGCTCAACACACAAATATTTGTCCTGGGTGGGGATCGAACCCACGACCTCTAGTTAAGCAGTACGGCCACTAACCACAAGACCAGCAAGCCAGTCAAATGTTCTTTTATTTGATTTCCAGGCGTTAAACATATACCGTGCTTCCTGGTCACTATACGACGAACTACCGAAGGATCGGTTCGGCGAGACAGTGTACGGGTATATGAAGCCCCTGCTTACTGAGGAGTTGATGAGCGTGATGAATAAAGAATGCAGGGTTATCGTTGACGAATTGATGAGGTATGATACCCATACAATCATCATCATCATCATTCCCCTGCCCTTATCCCAATTTTTACTTGGGGTCGGCGCAGCATGTCTTCTTCTTCCATACATTCCTATCTGGCATCATCTCGCAAGCAACACCCTTTGCGTCCATATCATCTTTCACACAATCCATCCATCGTTTCTTTGGTCGTCCTCTTCCCCTACATCCGACAACAATAGGTTATTTGAATTAAAAAATCCAATAGATCCGTCAGATAAATTCCCAAAAAACTACAAGAGCTATAAGCTTACAAGAGATTCAAGGTTAGTTGGATTGCTTAACGTTATAAAAAATGGGGTCAAGACAAAAAAAATGGAATATAAATGTTTGTAAATGTATTAGTTTTATGTAAATATATGAATAACGAAAGTATATGAATAACTCCGTGTGGTGTCCGGATATAAAGAATAGCACCACCCCATATCCTCCACTGGGTGTCGTAAAAGGCGACTAATGGACCTTAAGACCTAGTGCACTGTACCAAGCACCTTGGGTCACCCGAATGGTTGCGGGTAAACAACCAACAATCGCATTCCCAAAGAGGGTTAGTGTCAGGCAGGCGGCCGACTATAAAACCATAGCCAAAACTTTAAGCAACATGTCTAGAAGACGTGTTGGGCCGACCCCAAGTAAAAATTGGGATAAGGGCAGGGGAATGATGATGATGAATAACGAAAGTTGATGATTCCAAAATCATTGAATCATACTTTATTTTCAGATTAGACTTAAAGATGTTAATTCAAAAGCACCAGCAGGCCTACAAGAGTATTGGTGTGAAGTACCCTAAATTTAAACCTAGGAAGAAACCGAAAGTCCATCCACCTCCAGTTCCCTTGGAGATTGATGACAAACTAAAGAAGGGCTTCGAGGTAAGTTCCTTAACTTAAATGATAATAATGTCCGGACCGATTTCGGCCACGGCGGTTAGTGTTACTTTGACCCCAGCCAGCTATGCGGGACATGTTATAGTGCACAAGCGTGTGCTCACACAGGTGCACTCTCTGTTCCCTTACTCTCATAGCCCGATGGGACGGCAATCTGACACGACCGGAGAGACAGCAGGCGCAGGACACACATTTTTACGTGCCTTCCGAACCGTTGTATCATTTAAGTATGAATCATCCTTACGAAAGTGACAAAAAAAAAGTTCCTACACGTTCATCACCAGCCAGTACGTTGCCCACAGCGGAGCATAATTGGGGAAGGTACAAAAAAAAACCAATAGCAAACCGTATTATCCTCCATTCCCCTGTTCCTATTTGGATCGAAAGAAGTTATAAACATGCACACATTTATGAACTTTGAATTTTATGTTTGTTTGTCTGTCTTTATGTTTTTTATCCTACTAATATTATAAACGATAAAGTTTGTAAGCATGGATAGATATATGTTTGTTGTTCTTTCAAGCTCAAACGGCGAGATCAACTTTAGTGAAATTTGTAAGGGAGTTAGCTGACACCCTGGATGAACCCATAGGCTACCTTTTAACAGGCAGCTTTTAAAGACGCGGGCAACATTTAGTTAGCTATGCATATATTATTTTTTTCTAATTTTCAGGCATTATTTGACATTGGTATCATAACGAAACCCACTGTTAAGATGGCAGATGTTTACGGAGACTTGAACTTCTCGGCTTACGAAAGTAATATAAGGGATCCCAATGCCACGTAAAGTATTTTACTAATTAACTATATTAATGTTACATAAGGTTTATGAACGAATTTCTTTAATGAGCAACTTTCATTATTCACGAAAAATACGCGACTATACTACGATAAAATAATATCCTGACCTAATACCAACCAGCTACGCGGGACATACTACAGTGCACAAGCGTGTGCGCAAACACAGCTGCACTCTCTATCCCTTTACTCTCACAGCCTGGTGGGACGGTAATCCGACACGATCGGAAAGAGATCAGACGCAGGACCCACATTCTCATGAGCTTTCCGAAACACGGAAGCTGTGATATTTATTTCTAAACCACACACAACATTCGAAAAGTCGGTGCGGGTCATGGGGATCGAACTCGAGACCTTTGACTTGGCAGTCCCCGCAGTCCCATAGTCTTACCACTGGGCTATCACTGCTTCAATTAGTTAGTCTAAGTGGAATCATATCATCATTGATTATCACATTTCTAACTTAAACCGTAATCCACAGATTTCCTCTCCCGAACTACGGTGATGTAAAGACACGGCTAGTGTTATCCTGTGTACTCGGTTGTGGAGTACAGCCGGGAGCAGTCAGGCGGAAAGCCGTCATGCTGCTAGGCCCCGAGAGAAATGGCAAGTCGTTCCTGGCTGATACTGTCGCTGGAGAGCTTAGTAAGTACCTATATATTACTCAAGTTTGACTTTTTCTTTTTGTTATTAAACATTTATTCTACATCAAATTTGGCTTTAGTTGAGAAATATGAAAGTATGTTTATCAATTGTCTAATACTCTAAACGCAAGGTACTCAGTATGCTTAGCTTGAAACTAGATAGCGTTGTTTGAATGTTGGGGAAATATATTTTGTTCGTAATTTTAACCCAGTTTCAGACTCGATAGCGAATACAGGCGTTTTCTCGTACAAATAAGCTTTAATTACAGTTTTTTTATAATAAATTTCGTGAGAATGATTCATATTTAAGAGATATATAACGGTTTACTCACGCGTATTTATCGGGATAGCCCGACTAGTTTCGGACCCAACCGGAGTCCTTAATCATGAGCTGACGCGGCGGCGGGCGAGCGAGTCGATAAATACGCGTGAGTAAACCGTTATCTATCTCTTAAATAATTACAGTTCTACTTGTATGAATTGTATATTTGACCAGAGTTTATCATTTCTAGATGCGGTGAAGATAGATATAACTCCTGAGAAGTTTACTGCAATCATTAGCAAGCCGGTGAAAGCTCTATCAAACGTGTTCCTCGCGGCCAAGGTTTTCCAACCCGCTGTTGTCTTCTTGAAGAATATAGAGAGGGTGTTTGAAAAGAAGGTGAACAATATTATATTAAATGTTCTTGGACATGAACGTGGATGGATATAGGGGAAGAGGACGACCAAAGAAACGATGGATGGATTGTGTGAGAGATGATATGGCTGCAAAGAGTGTCACTTGCGAGATGATATCAGTTAAGAACGGGTGGAAGAAGAAGACATGCTGCGCTGTCTCCAAATAATGATGAAGAAAACTTTTCAGATTAAATCATAGGTTATTTTAAACCGAATTCGTCAGAGGAGGGTATTGTCTTTGCTGCTATAACTGACTTTCGCGCGGGCAAAGTGGCGGGTACAGATAGTATAATCTACAAATGCTTGATTTATATCTTTATTTGAATGTTTGTAACTACTTTAGAAAAGGATCCAATACTCAAGTGCGGGAGTTCTTTTACAAAAGAAAAAAAAATAATTGTGTTCTTTTTATTGTTGTAGACGCCACCGGAAATGAAATTCCTCCAAGCTAAAGTTATCAAAACTGCTTTAGTAAAGCTGGTCAGGGCCATCGACCCAGCGGACAAAATCATATTTATCGGTAATCTACTTATTAAACTAAAATATATAACTATACATATATGTATATGACGGGGATACGGGCGGGTTAGGCGGAGCATCTGGATAATCCCCGTCTGCCATGGTCCTTGTTTTATGTAGCGCGGCGAGTTCTGTGCGTCTCTGCTCACGTTCCAAAGGATTCTTCGTACGACCCAGCACAGACCACACCCAAGTAAAACGGTACCGCTGTCTTACTTGACGTTTCATAAAACAATCTGGTACTGCCGCTGTCATCGGCGTTACTCCACGCAGGTGTGATAGCTATACCACCTCGCCGACATATACATATATCTAAGTATACATATATGTTGTTGTGACCTTTCGGTTTTATTTATAGATCATGCATGAAGTGTGAGTTCGATTCCCAGCGCAAAAAAATACCAAAGCGAATATTTCAAAGTTATATGTATATGGCTTTTGTCCCATTATTACAATCTTGTAATAATAAGACAAACTAAGCTATTTTATGTTCAATAGTAACTCATTTTTTATAAGTATTTTATATGTTAAATGGGTGGTACATTTTACCGTCTAAAAACAACATGGACCCTATAGGGCTGAGGGCACAAGCTTAAAGATGTTGGAGACTTAAGCAGTAGCTTATAATTTATTATATTTAACAAAATTTTAGTGTATGTATGTCAAAAGTTTGTTGTGTCTTGTATGTACTTTTTATTCCTTCAGTCTTTTATCATTAAAAATCAAACAAATATGTAATATATTTACATATTTGTTAGATTTTTAAATGAATTTATCTCCCATGTACACTTTAATTGTAATAACATTTGGCACGAAGGAATTGATGCTAGAACGATGCACAGCATAATGTCTCTCTTAGCTGTAGTATCCTTATTATCGTTGTCCTATGGAATCTAGACACAAATAGATATATTTGAGCGTCACTGGTATAGAGCTACAAGGAACTTTTAACACGTGGGTGACATTAACATGAGGGCGTTGGTGTGCATATTCGCAACAAGGTTCAACTCAACTGTCTGTCAAAAGTGATGGTTTTTCATATATGATGGCATTAGTTCCGATTTCGGCGACGTGCCAAAAGATTCTTGTAGTACTATAGGTGAAGTTTCTTCATATTGTCAAACTCTTTTGTTTTATAGCTACCTGTACGTTTCCCACAACGGCTAAAGTAAAACCAATGGTGCGCATGTTTGATGAGATAATCTTGGTCCCGAGGACTGACTACGGGAGTCTTCAAATGTTCTTCGCGAAGAAATTCTCCAGGTTATATCAAATTTCAAATACTTTTGTATTTTTTTAAACATTCTAAGACACCATTAACGAACGGGGAAGAGCATCGTCGTGAGGACATCTTTATTTTTGTTCTCCGGGGTGAACTGAAACGTTAATGACTTGAGCCCACGACGAGGGCACGGCTTGGGATTATGTCGGACTCCCACCAACTAAAAACACCCCAGGCTCCTTCTATTGCCTTCGCTGAGTCGTGGGATTGCTCCCGCATGCTCTGCGCGACTCGGGCAAGTTGTGAGGAAACATGAATTTCCAATTATTGGCCACGTGGATTAATCATGTTCAGTGCTCAATTCTTCCCTAAAAAGGAAAAGGCTTTTCCCCAGTTATAGGACATTTAGTAACAACTACAGTAATGGCGCCCCACCGTGGGGCAGCTCACAAGCGTGGTGATCAATACTCGTTCTCTGTATGAGAGGCCTGCAGTGGGACAGATACAGGCTGGTGTTATAACATTTATATTTTTACAGTATAAGGAGTATGCCTCCGGACTATCCAACTCAGCCCCTCGCTCAACTGCTCCAGGGTTTCGGATTCGGGGCTATTATTGAAGTCTATAACGAAATCATGACTCCAGAAAGATTGGTCAGGTAAATATGTTTTCATATTTCTTATATAGACCGATTTCAGCCACGGCGGCCAATATTACTATGACACCAGCCAACTACGCGGGACATATTATAGTGCACAAGCGTGTGCTAACACAGGTGCACTCTCTGTTCCTTTACTCTCATAGCTCGATGGGACGGCAATCCGACACGACCGGAAAGAGATCAGGCGCAGGACCCACATTTTTATGTGAGAAATATTGTGCAAGTCCAGATACATTGCCAGCAATGTTTTATCTCTGTTGATTTCAAAGCTGCGCGACTCCGCAATGTATTGCTACTTGCACAATATTTCACGCATCGTCTTAATGTGACTTATTTTTTTTGTTTACCTTACTTTTATGTAATTGTCCTCCGAAACGGCTTGACCGATTCTCTTGAAATTTTGTTTATGCAGTAGATCTGCGACTTGGCCAACATTTATTTTTTATTGTCGGTTTTTTTTTTCAATTTTATTTTTCGCAGGTTCGTTACTAACGTGTACGAAGTCGCGGGCTACAGCTTGCTATTATCGGGATATTATATTATGACTTGAGTCCCTTTTTTATTTGATAAGGCGGCGGTATCCTCATGAATCCGCACCTCCTCGCGAAGACTGGTTCGAAGCGGCGCATGATAGAGAATTATGGAACGACTTGGAGGAGGTTTTTGCCCAGCAGTGGGACAGTACAGGCTAGGAAAAGACAAGCTTATATATGTCTTTTACTTTGCAGGTTAAACGTGGAACCATTATCGCCTGGAGAATTCCTAGAAGTCTTCTTGGTAAAAGATATGGAACCTTTAACAAAAGAGGTTTGCTATTAACTCAATTTTTTTGTTTCAACCGCCTAAAGGTTTCGATTTTGACGCTTCTTTCATTTTAAGATGACGTACGTATATGTATATGTAACTAGTTGTCATGTCACCACTAGATTAAGTAGAAGTTTCGGATTAGTATATAGCCTATGACTCTCACAAATAATGTGACTTTATATTGCTAGAAGAATCTTCGGAATCATTTCAGTTAATCTAGAGATTACCCCCCCCCCCCCTTGTCGCTGTAGTTTGCGAAACTATTTCAGCCTGGCCCCTGGCTATAGGGATCGGAGAAGCACTCCGGTGGTTTCAGACGGTAGGAGTCCGGCACACACCTCCGTCTCTTTCCTACGGCGGCAGAAATCCATGTAGAATCTCCACCGGATCCCAAAAAAAAACAGACTACGCCCTATAATGTCAGAAATTTTACCTCTTTATAATATTAGTGTAGATAAATTGGCAGATTGGCAATTTCAGTTTCCAATATTTGGAATCCAGGTTTCCTCACGATATTTTCCTTCACCGTTTGTCAGTAGGAGAAATAAGGCCACCACACCATTGTATATATTATCCATTATGCTGTTTCAGGATTACCAGCCATATATAGATCTCTTCTTAGCCAGTTCACCATTAAAACAATTAAGAGAAGAATATGAAAAGATAAACTTCTCCAGAGACGATTGCTACAAGAAGCAAGAAAAGAGGCAAAAGGAAGAGGCACAGAAGTAGAAGAAAAAAGAAGACAGAAACTTTGCTAAAATAAGGAAAAGTTTTGGGGTATCATCAAAGTTGTTCCTGTGTAAGATCGAAACAAAACAGTTTTGTCTTCCTTTACTTGACACCAATTCTTGTAGGTATAAAGCTACAAGGATCTTTTAGCACGTGGATGACATTAACATGAGGGCGCTGGTGTGGATTCGCAACAAGAATCAACACAACTGTCTGTCGAAAGTCATGGTTTTCATATATGACGGCTTTAGTTCTGATTGCGGCCATGTGACGTAAGATCTTTGTAGTACTACACTATATTAGACAGTTCTTTCGATGACACGTTTTGTTTCAAGTGTATGCGTTTTCATGTATTTTGTAAAAGCAGATGATTTCTGTGTGAATTGGAAAGGTCAAGACTCTTTTTGGTGTCACCAATGTAATGATTTTTTGAGTATATTGTACCAAAGATCGATTTGTTTTCAAGTGTCATTTAAATGTTGGCTATATTAATTGTAATTTGTATTATTCATGTTTGGTCTAATATTGTCGATTAACTTTAATGATCGTTTTAGAAAACAAAAATATAGTTAAGTTTTTCACTGTTTTTGATGTGAAATGTAAGCAATGTAACGTAATAATTATGAATTTAAATATAAATAAGCGTCCAATTAAATAAAAAGGTTTGTGAAAGAATTTTCTTCGAGTTGTTTTAATCGTTCACTAGTTATTCCCCCTTTCTCTGTTTGTATTGATGTTGATTATTATGATGATGTTATACTTATGTATATGGCATTAGCTTTTGCCCGCGGCTTCGCACGCGTTAAGAAGTATTATTGTTTAGCAAGTAAGGGACCCCTCACACTAGCGTCTTTCGAGCGTCGTCGTCGTGCCAGCGTCCGCGCGGCGTCGACGCGACGTCGACGCCGCGGCGACGCGACGTCGACGCGGCGTCCGTTCAAGGTTTTTTGTGAACGCCGAGCGTGCGCGGCGCTGGCAACGCGTCGCCGTTGTTAACAAAAAACGTTGAACGGACGCCGCGTCGACGTCGCGTCGCCGCGGCGTCGACGTCGCGTCGACGCCGCGCGGACGCTGGCACGACGACGACGCTCGAAAGACGCTAGTGTGGGGGGTCCCTAAGTGTAAAAAATTAGGGCCTACAAAACTTCCTTGCACACAATATTCTTAACTAATTTGTCATTTGGCGCTAAACCTATCAAGCTACTGGGAGAACTTACTCGTGAGCAAGCAACATAGAACTGCCCATGAGAGAAGCAATGTTCTCTCAAGTCAATACCCGCAAATTTAAGAGTTTGCCCCTGAGACTTGTTTATAGTCATGGCTAGTCAAAAATCTAAGAAGATTTCTACAAACATCCCCTATTTCATACCCTTATGTGTGGAATTTATCAAAATCTTTTTTAGCGGATGCCTACGTCATAACATCTAGGTACCTGCATGCCAAATTTCAGCCCGATCCGTCCAGTAGTTTGGGCTGTGCGTTGATGCATTAATTTCGATCGAATTTGATTACCATAAAAACGGTTCTAGTGAGTTAATCTTAAAAGATAGACATATACTGTCGCGGACATTTTTTTAGATCATTTCAATAGGAATAATTCTTACATACATATATTGTGTGTATCTTGAACCGTTTTCGCAGCACACGCAACGGAAGCCCTCGAGGATGAACAATTTTCCCCCGTTTTTTTTCACATTTTCCATTATTTCTTCGCTCCTAATAGTTGCAACGTGATATTATATAGCCTAAAGCCTTCCTCGATAAATGGTCTATTCAACACAAAAATAATTTTTCGATTCGAACCAGTAGTTCCTGAGATTAGCGCGTTCAAACAAACAAACAAACAAACAAACTCTTCAGCTTTATAATATTAGTATAGATTTGAATTGGAAGCTTACTCTATAATCAAATTTGATCAAAATTGGTAAATGCATTCTCAAATTTATGAATAATTTTACGATTTAGGACGGCAGAATTTCTGGTATAAATATTTACAAATAAACAACATAACCTTCAAAACATTATTAAATATAAATATTGAAATCAGTAGGCATACGTTTAAAATTAATTCTGAAAATTTCACGCTAATTATTTACGCCAACAACTTGGTACGCTTCAAATTTGTTTTTACATTAGTCACACACTTAAAATAACAAAGGTTTTGTATAGTTTAACGATATAGTTCATGTTTGTGACACAAATAACTATATCGTTATTAATTTTTTAAAAAGATGGTGAAGTAATAATTATTTAAGAATATATACCAAAGCAGCTGTTGCTTGCGAATGTCGGTTATAGCTGCAAAACATTACCCTCCTTCTGACGCTGTCGGTTTAAGTAGCCTATGTGTTAATCCAGGGTGTCAGCTAACCAACCAGGGTCCCGAAGAGCATGCGTGAGCGATCCCGTGACGCTGGCTTAGGTAGTAGAAGGGGCCCGGGGTGTTTCTAGTCGGTGAGAGTCCGACATATCCTCACGCCGTGCCTCCGGCGTGGGTTTAAGTCATTGGCGTTTCACCACAGAAATAAAAAAAAGGGTTTCAGCTAACTCCATACCAAATTCGATGGTTAGATGGCGTTGTATTTCCATAGCGATATATACAGCTACAAGGATCTTTTGGCACGTGGATGACATTGAAATGAGGGCGTTAGTGTACAAATTGGTAACAAAAATAAACTCAGCTGTCTGTCAAAAGTGATGGCTTTTCATACATGTCGGCTTTAGTTCCAATTACGGCTACTCGTCAAGAGATCCTTGTACAACTATATTCATATAAACAGATATAAACCTACATACATTTGTAGGGAAGCAGTGCATAAAGGTGACACGTTCAAAGTCATTGGTTAGCAATCAGCTTAAAATACCAGAGAAACATAAACAACAATTAACATAACAACAAATATCGAATTCCTATACAAAAAAAAATGTACCTACTAAAATAGTTTGACATTACTGTGTAACAAACATTTACGAAAAATATTGATTGTGGAGAAAATCTGAATTTGATGCCATTTTATATTCCATTGGAAAATAAAAGGAGGAACTGTGAGAAAAGCTACTCTATAAACGCCTCTCTAGATAAAACTGGCTGAGTAAGTTTAACGCAAGAGTATCACCACCTCATCAAAGTAATATTATGACAATAATATATTTAGACTGTGGTAATATTGAGGAAAGTAGAGCGAGATGACACAATACACGGCGTAGCATACTGTCTCCCTTCCACAACTATTTCAGTCGTATTATTAAAGGATATCGGCTGCCTTGGTATGGTCATGTGATGAGGAGGGATGAGAGTCATGTGACTAAGAGAGTGATGAGTATGAATGGTGGAGAGGAAGGGGAAGGCCAAAGAAAAGATGGATGGATTGTATAAGGAATGATATGAATGAAAAAGGAGTAAATGATACTGTGACGTTTGATAGGGAAGAATGGAAGAAAAAAACGTGTTGCGCCGACCCCAAGTAAAATGGGATAAGGGCAGGAAGATGATGATGATGATGATGTTGGTAGGTTTCTGGTCTTTTCAAACTTTTCTCCATCTTATTTTTCTGCACGATGATGCAGGCAAATGGTTAACGATCAGAATACGGGCGCAGTATAGTGTGTTGTATATGAACTGAGGGGAGATAATAATGTATCGCTTCATCAGTCTGACCTGCATATTGTGGCCACTGCCACCGACCACGGCCACTGGTGGACATCAGTTCTCTAGTTTTATATTATTACGATTAGGTACTATGATTAGAATTATAATTATTATAGTGAATAGATAATTTTCTCGTAAATCGAAACGATTTCGAAGAGCTGGTTTGTTAATACACGTAATACAGTTGTGATGAAAAGTTTTTTTTTGTAGAGGAAAAAAAACACTAATACTTATTATAGTATATTTCTATACTCACGTATAGAAGGTAAAGACAATGTGCTGCTGGGAAGTTTGTTGCGCCGTTTCTTCTCCCGTAGCGAAAGCACAGGAAGCAATGAAGGGTGGGCGATGGGGTGCTGTCTATTATCATTTAGACGTTCAGAAAGTGCTACATTGTAGCCTTATTTGAATCAATGACTTTAGATTTTATATTTATCGGGATAGCCTAACTAGTTTAGGAACCAACCCTTAATCATGAGCTGACGCGGCGGGCGAGCGAATTGACCATGGTGAATACCCCATGACATATTATATGATGGGGTATCCACCAAGGCCAGTCCTGCTCTTTGGAAGAGCAGACATGTAAAATCCAAAGCAGATGCAGGACTATTGTATATAAATGGAAAGCAACAAGGCTATTGATTTGCTTGAAGTTTCGTACCTCAGAAGGATAAATGAAATCCCTTATTAGATCACTCTGTTATGTGCCTGTCTTTCAAGAGTCTGCATCTCGAAAATGCGTAGACGTAGAATTTTGACAAAGAAAAGGTGAATGGATTGTATAAGGAATGACATGAATGAAATCCCGGCCATCATCTGTAATAAAAAAATACGTTTGTTGTAAGTATACTAATTTTTTGTCTGTTAATCTACCTGTTTATTAAGATTGAGTAAACATTGCTGAAAAATTACGTTTGTTAGACCCCCTTAATTTTGATTTGTTGTCATAGCGGCAACGGAAATACATCATTGGTTAAAATTTCAGCTTTCTAGCTATCATGGTTTAGGAGTAGGAGATACAGACAGACAGACAGCGGAGGCTTAGTAATAGAGTTCCGTTTTACCCTTTGGGTACGGAGCCCTAAAAAGGAGTAAATGATACTGTGACGTCTGATAGGGGAAAATGAAAGAAGAGATCGTGTTGCACCGAACCCAAGTAGAATGGGATGCGAGCAGGAAGATTATGGTGATGTAAGGAACCCTCAATATGCGAGTCAAACACACACATATCGAAATTTTCTTCTCTTATAACCATTTCGTGCGCGATAATACACAAAACCAATGTTTAGGACAAGTCCGATGGCTATTGATAATTCGCTTCATTCCAAAACAATACGGTTCATTATGAATTCAGTGTTTTTATTATTAATATAAATATTATATTAGATTAGCATTCAAGTTTAGTCTTTCACGTAACTCGGTCGGGTGACAAGTGATTGTGCTACGATTATTTTGAAATTAATGTTGAATTTTTGAGATGTGATATTTTGGATTTTGTGTCGATTTTAGTGAGTTTTTTTTTATTAAGTTATTATTTTTTGATTATGAACTAAAGGGTGTCTTATTTTTTGGGGAATTTCAGTAAGTATTTTTTTTATTTAATTTTAATTTATGTGATTTATATTACGGTTAAATGTAGTGTTATGTTTTGTCAGGACTGTATAAAATTGTTTTTTTTTTTTAATTTTTGATGTTATGTTATGGTGCCCCACTGGTAATTTCTTGAATATTTTTGTTTAATACCTTACTTTAAGATACTCTTTGTAAAATTTGTGACCACCAGGCAAATACCTACCCATATAGATATAATATTTACCTGTTTGACTTTGGACTGTTTTGGATACATTTATGGACCAGTTCTGAGGTTCTATTAGAGAATATCTTGTTTGTTTTTATAAAGATTTTTTTTAGGAATCTGTACCCAAAAGGTAAAACGGAACCCTATTAGTAAGTGCGTTTTTAATAAATAGGAGATATATTTTGTAGATTTTTATGTTCGTTATTGATTCCTAAAAACTTGCATGCATAGGTATGGACGATGACCACAATAGAGTCTAGATTTGAATAATAAATAGCATCAAACAGAATTCAAAATAAAATACGAATAACATTATTAAAAGTTAAGGAAAACTACCTGAGTCTCACACTAGGTATAGGTACTTAAAAGTTTTGCTAATATTAGTTACAAAGGCAAAAGTTTTTTGAGTCAGTGTAAATTTGTTGCTTTTTTTAGCTCAAAAAACATGGCTTAAATTTGGTGAAATATGACTGTGCAGTCCCTTAAACATTCCTCTTTGTAATATTAATAGCATCATTCAAGAATGTACAGGTTGTTGGGTAAATAATTATCCTTTTTTCTGGTATTTTCTTAGCCCGTTGGAAACGGACGTAGATCAGGTGCAGGACCAAAATTTTTACGTATCTTTGAAACACGGAAACTGTTATTCTTTATTTCTAAGATGTTGTGTCGTGATTGCCTGTGATTGTTTATTTCTAAGACGCACACAACATTCAAAAAATCCTTTTGTGGATTCGAACTCGAGACCTTTACCTTGCCAGTCCTGCGGTCTTACCACTGGGCTATCGTGTCTTGTTATTATAGTACAGACTATATAAAGCGAACGCTTTGAAATAAAATCTCTGAACAATGCTTCAGTTATGATAATATTGGCATGTCCACAAAGGTCAGAATTTATTTTAAACAATCGTAGTATACTAAAAACATGATACTTTATTGTTACAAATTTACACAAAGGAATAAAATCTGGGTAAGCGTAGTTCAACTTGCGTATCGAGTTCCTTTTTTTCTCTCTCTTAAGAAAACGACTCCCGCACGAAGGACTTTAATCCTTGTATTGCGGGGGGTTTCACAGACATTCAATTCACATGCACAAAGACACACAGAACAAGCATCTGTGGATCGCACAAATTCTTGTCCTACACGGAGATCGAGCCCGCGACACGTCGCGTACAGTGGTAATTGGCGTGGTGACCTATACCACTCGGTTATCCTTGCAGTCATTCTGTATCATCAACACTCATTTTGTGGACTATCAAGTGATATGTAGAGACAGATAAAGAACATAACTCCAAGAATCATTTCGCACGTGACGTAAATCGGAACTAATGCCGTCATATATGAAAAACCATCTTTTTTGACAGACAGTTGAGTTGATTCTTGTTGCGAAAGCATGCCAGCGCCCTCATGTTAATGGCATCCACGTGCCAAAAGGTCTAGACATATTTGAATAGTACATGGCTAAGTGCCATTCTTTTGTAAGGATGTTAGAATTTTGTTTTGTAACTTCAATGGACGGCACGTTTTAATGCTCTAAACTTTTCTAAAAACAGGGTGTTGATGGATAGACAAACAGATGTACTGACAACAAAGTGATCTTATAAGGGATCCTTTTTCTTTAGAAATACGGATCTCTAAATGAGGAGACTACTTTTTATTGTTTAGACTTCATTTGTGTAAGCCAAGTTGTGTTGGTGTCGGCTTCCAGTCTCACCGACAGCTGAACACCGTATGTTACTGCCTATCTGACCTCTGCCTAAGTGACTGCCTATCCGACCTCCACAACCCATCGGAAAACCTTTTTCTCTGGTATCCGATGGAAATCGTACTTGGGCTTCCTTTGTACCTAGTGGTTAGGAGATGGAGGAGTACCGGAACCACTGGAGTGCTTCTCTGTTCCCTATTGCTAGGGGCCAAGCGGGAACGCTTTCGCAAACTACTGCGATCTCTTACAGAGGAATCCATCTGAAGACATAACATGACATTTTATTCTGAACGGCCTGTTGGTCTAGTGGTTAATGGCGCTGACTGCTAAATCGGAGGTCGTCGGGTTCGATTCCCACGCAGGAAAAATGATTGTGTGATGAATACGATCATTTGTTCTGTGTCTGGGTGTAATTCATCTATGATATGTATGTATTTAAAAATTCTCTAGTACTCAAAATGCAAGCTCTGCTCAGTTTGAGACTAAGTGGCGTTGTGTGAAAGTCGTGGGTTATTATATTATTATTATTATTTATATTTCAGGCAAAAATGTCCATAAACAACGGAATAATCAACGACGCGTACGTAAATACAGAAGATGACAGAAGAAGTCAGAAAGAGAAAGAGGTAGAAGAAGAAGAAGTTATCACAGTGATACCTGTAGAAGATGGTAATGTCACCCCTGATGTCAAGCTAAGATTTAAAGGAAACACTTTTAATAGTATAAGAGAGAAGAGGTTGAAAAGAGTGTGGATTAGAAGGTCTTTTCAAGAAGAGGAAAATAAGAAGTTCAAAGAAGACGCTTTGTGAGTATTTTTACTTTTTATGCTTAATTTTCACTCGTAGCTCTTGAGAGAGACAAGTGGAAGAAGAGTAGGGAGGCCTTCGCCCAGCAGTGGAACATCTCAGGCTAGTAATAATAATATTTTTTGGGGTAGGTAAAGGTTGTATTTTAAAACGACTTTGAGTAAATTCAGTCAAGTATACACTATGCTAAGTATCGTTTTTACGTGCAGCTCTATAAAGTATTATTAGTTTTTTAACCTTATTTAATTATGTACAAAATCCAAAGGTCTTTATTTCCACAACGTCACTGACTCTAGTTGTGCGATTCCAAAACGTCATTCCTACCTACATGTAGGTCTATTGTTTACTTAGTTCGTATATAAAAAGGTAACATGATTAAATCTGTATCAATATTATTTAACCGCCAAATACTGAAACATTAGGTATATACTTTAAGTCGTCGTTAGGTCTCATGCTGTCGCTGCTTTTTATTAAACCCGTCGGTAAAATTACAAAATATAGATATTTAAGAATCTCATGAAATAATGTGACTGTTTTATCCGCAATACAGTGTCACGTATATAAACTTAATAAATTTTTGCGACTGTTAAATTATACACGTTAGAAAATGATTGGAAAGTAATTTCCTGGGTTTTAATGAAAAGGATAGTCATAAAACACAAGTATTTTTAGAGGTTAATACTCGTCCATATCACTGTTTACTAGTTTTCATAAATAAACAAATGAAACATGCACTCTAGAAGTTGTAAACGCCTGACGTTCTTCTCTTAGCAATAAAACTTTAATGGTTTGTTTGTAGCTATAAAACTGTCAGGCGCTATAAACGAACAGATGTTAGGTTTAAACAGCGTTTATAATAGTCTAGATAGACTATTAGCTACACTATATATCGAGTCAATTTACAGAAAGCCTATAATGAAAAACTGATATTGCGCCATTTTTTCTCAAGTAATTAAAAAGTTTTGGTTTCCAAAGCGAATTCTTTTTTTTTTGCTTTTTGAAGTCTACCTATTCTTTATTTATCTTTTTAATAGCCTTTGTTGTAGACTCCTCACGATGTTTTCCGTTACCGTTTAAAGCAAGTGCTAAATTTTAATACTTTGTCATACTGGAATTTGACCTTAAGATCTTTGACGTGGCAAACCAATGATCATGCCACTAGGCTATCACTGCTAATAAGGTTGCAGAGTTTCGACCCAGGGTAATATAACAGAGTAGGTACTTTTATTAACACACTACTAGTTAAAGAGGAGAACCAAAGAGGGTATCGGTCGACTCGCTCGCCCGCCGCCGCGTCAGCTCATGATTAAGGACTCCGGTTGGGTCCGAAACTATTCCCGCTATCCCGATACATACGCTTGAGTAAACCGTTGTATCATTTAAGTAGGGAATCGGTCATTTGGAATACTCAAAATTTTATTTGCGCACGATTAACACTCGAAGTCGGGGTGGCCTTGCGGTTCAATGTATGGATTTGTGTGCACGTGGCGCAAGTTTGATCTTCCATCCGCGTGTCCAAATGTAACATTTTCAAAGTTACATGTACTTTCTTAATTATTCTAAGACACTACTGACACACAGTGAAGGCACAGTCTAAATATTATTTTAGACTGTGGTGAAGGTAAGCATCGTGAGAAAACCTGGATTCCAAACATTGGAATTTGAAATCGCCAATCCGCAGTGAGCTAGCGTGGTGATCAACGCTCAAACTTTCCCTATATCGGAAGAGGCCTGTGGCCAGCAGTGGGACGTGTATAGGCTGGTTTATTTATTTACTATTAACACTCATAATTTGGCCCATTTATGGTCTAGTACGACTACTGGACCAAGAAGTAAAAAAACGGCATACCACCTCCTTTTAAAGAAATATTATTGCGGTTGTGAAAACGTGACAGCGCACTACACGCCGTAGAGCGGCGTCTCTCTTCCACAACTGCTGCCATATTACTTTAAGAGATGTTGGTAGGCCCCTGAACGGTAGTTTACGTTGATAATTAGTTTTGCAGGAAGTAAATAGATAATCTAATATAATTAGTGATGTCGTGCAGTCTGGAGCTATTAATATAACTATCTCATAACGATGGTGTTTATGTTACAGAATACCATATACCATATCACGGGTAGACAGATACATGCGGACATTTTCTGTAGCCTAGGTCTTTTTAATACCTAAACTATAACTCGATTATTTTTGCTGAAAATCTCCGGTTTTCGGTATAGTTTTATTTTTGCAAAGATTTATAAGTGATTGCCGTGGTAACTTACCGATTCTAGGTAGCCCTAAGGTGTTGCCAGTTTTCAACACAGGCAAATACTTATGCTAAACTGTCTTAAAATTTATTTGTATGGAAGATTTTATAATATGAGTATTATAAAATCTTTTGTGAAAGCCTGAATTCAAAATGATGAAATCTGAAATCACTTTATTTGAAACGAGCGACACGCTCCAGCTTCGCTTTTTAACGTTCGTTCGTTAACGACACTGACTTCTAAACCTGAGGTCGTGGATTCGATTCCCACCGAAAAAAAAAATCTTGAGATGAAAACGATCATTAATTTGTTCTGTGTCTGGGTTTAATTAATCTGCAATAAGAACATATTTAAAAATATATTAAAGTATGTTTAATAGTTGTCTAGTACACATAACACGTTGTATGGATGTTGAGGAATATTTAGTTTTTCTTTGTATACTCTAATTTGTCTTATTGGTCTGTGTTTTGCAGGTAATTAAACCTTTTAAACACTAAACTAATTACGTGTAAATAGATAATTATGTTGTAGGGACGTTGTCAGATGTTGTTTTAACGTAATAAGTAATTAGTAAATGTATTATTTATTTACCTTACAATAATTTTTAAGTAAGGAATAAGTTAGGCGAATTTAGGGAAGGAATAAGTTTCCGTGTGGTGTCCGGATATAAAAAGTAGCACCACCCCATATCCTCCACTGGGTGTCGTAAAGGGCGACTAATGGACCTTAAGACCCAGTGCACTGTACCAAGCACCTTGGGTCACCCGAATGGTGGCGGGTAAACAACCAACAATCGCATTCCCAAAGAGGGTTAGTGTCAGGCAGGCGGCCCGACTATAAAACCATAGCCAAAACTTTAAGAAACATGTCTAGAAGACGTGTTGCACCGACCCCAAGTGAAATGGGATAAGAGCAGGAAGATGATGATGAAGTTAGGGGACTTTTGAAAGTAGCACTTTTTATAGAAATAATCAAAGAAAATCGTCTGTCTTGGTATGGAAATGTGATGAGGAGGGATAAGACTCATGTGGTTCAGAGAGTGATGAGTATGAATGTTGATGGATGGAGAGGAAGGGGAAGGCCAAAGAAAAGATGGATGGAATTGTATAAAGAATGATATGAATGAAAAAGAATTAAATGATAGTGTGGCGTCTGAAAGAATGGAAAAAAAAACGTGTTGCGCGACCCCAAGTAAAAGGGCAGGAGGATGATGAATCATCTGGAAATCGTAAATGTTTCTTTTCATTGCGTTGGCACAGAAGTTTTCTTCCGCAGCTCTAAGAGAGAGAAGGAATGAATATAAATTCCAGCTTTATTTATTCGTTCCAGATAAAAAGGTCTTGACAGACAGACAATTAAACGGGCAACAAAATATTCGTATAATTGTTCAGTTTCTTCCTTTCGAGGACGGGTGTTACCACCTATCCATACTTACAAAACGCATTTCTTTCGTATTTAATCGAATAATTTTAATTTTACCTGGCCATATTTCATATAAAAATGCCACATAGTAGTTAAACGCATTAGTTACACTTAATGAAGCGATAATATCGCTAATTGATAAAGCAATTACCGCGAGATTAACTAATTAGGTTTAAACCTACGCAGTTTTATGTCATAAATATAATGAACAATATTTTTACCCGTTGGTTCACCGTTTAAATCATCACGCACCGATGTCTTTTCGAAATTACAAAGTAGGTAATTATCACTTGCTAAAAACGGTAAAGGAAAACATCGTGAGGAAACCAGCACACCTGAGAATGTTTCAAGGGTGTGTGTCGCCACGACAGAGGCTTTTTTATTCGTAAGAAATCATCAAATGCCCCCGCCCGCTGTGGGCGCAGCGGGAGGGAGTGTCAGACCGTTACTGACTAACACGCACTATGTTCCTCCTGGAGCCCTTTGAGCGCCAGGGTCACGGTAACTCTTACGAACATCTCGCAGCCCCGGCAGACGTCAAGGCTTACGGGCTGGTTAAAATCTGACACCAGGTTGTACATCAACCATATTATTATGATAAGAAGATTTTTCTTTTGTTTTTCTAGGGAGATAATGTCATAACTTTCAGGCAAAACCAAACTTACTCATTACTCAGTCAACCGCTGAGTTTGAACAGGCTCGCTGTGAGCCCCTTAAATATCTTAGGACAATATCCACACACGGCAATCTGATCCCAAGCTAAGCTGGGCTTGTGTTATGGTAATCAGACAGCTGATAAACATACTTAAATAATTTTAAATATATACATATTATAGATAAATCACACCCAGACACAAAACAAATTTTAATGATCGTGCTCATCACACAAACATTTGTCCTGGGTGGGAATCGAACCCACGACCTCCGGCTTAGCAGTCAGGGCCACTAACCACTAGACCAACGGCCTGTCAAATATATACTTTTTTATCCCAGTGGAAATCCTTATGGACTGCTCTCGTCAGGGGGTTGACGAGGGGGTGTGCCGGTCTTTTACCGGCTAAAACCACTGGAGCGTCCTCATATGCCTATGGCTGGGGTTACGGGGTTCCTTTCGCGTTCTCCGCGCCCCCAGAAGTTGCTGTGAGTCCCGCTGTGACGTCACACTAAACATCATTTGCGTCTGCGCATAACGTATTGTCGATTATGTAATATCCAGCAAATCCTAGGTAACTTTGAGAAAGCCATATTCATATTGGTGTTAAAAATTGCAGTTCTCTTCAAAACTGTTTTTTTTTTAAGAAACTTGGACGTTACTTTGCATTTAAAAAATCTCCAAATTTTTTTTTGAACAAACTAAGTTCTTTTTTCATAATAATTATGTATCAAAATTAATACTAATAGAATAACATAAAAAAAAACTATTTGAAATTATATCACATGCACATTGTAAATATTTTTCAGTCCCGGGATAAACCTTTGACTTTGAAAATATAGTTTCGTCGGATTTTGTCTCTAAAATTTAACGATATTTTTTTTGCTACTTGCATCCCCAAGTTTTGATTTCCACAATCCAGTTAATTTATCAAAATAAAAACTATCTTACATAATATTAAATTCGCGATCTTTACGTAAATTTAAATCCATTTAAATTGTTTCAGTAGTTTTTGCGCTAAAGAGTAACAAACAACTCACAAACTTTCCATACATTTTGTACAATTTAACATTGACCGTACACAGAGATAACATTCAAGCAACAAAATAGCTCTTATTACAACTGCATAAGATTGATTTTGGTTTATAATTGTTATCAATCACGTTTTTCCTTAGCAGATTGATAAATTACTATTATCATAATTTTGGCATTATAATAAACCTTTGTAATTATCCGTATGAATTGCAGATAATAAGATTGCGCGATCAAAGTACATATTAAAATATTTTATTTTCATTTATTTTTTGATTACCCCACTGGCAAAAAGGATTAAAATTGATAGAAATAAATAAAATTGCAAATTCTCTTTGATATAAACCTAAGAAATAACTAATTTCCTATAAGATTTTCTTTTGAAATTAAAATAAAAGTTGGTCAAAAGTATGATTTAAAGATAAAACCGCACTTAGACGCTAGTATTAAAATTAACTATAAATAACGTTCAAACTACTATTTGAATGCTAAGTGAAAGTAATTCACTTTACATCAATTTAAATTAATTACAATAATAAATCACCACGCTTAACCTCTTTGGTGATAACAACAAAAAAAAACAACCCATCACATTTTTAGCCTTGCACGAAATACTAAACATGAATTACGTTATCATACCAACATAAGCTAATCTAATATGATAAACAAACATACAATCAAATGATAAAGCGTGCATTAAATACTAGCAAAGAGTATCGTAAGGCCAGTGTTGAATCGCGCGCGGCTGTACGAGCACGTCCTGTGCGTCGCGAAAAAATAACAAACTTTGACATTTCGTTCCCGCTTTTTCGCAGTGATTTTTTGTGAACTGTCAAAATTGAAAAACAGTTTTTATTAATCAATTGAGTGACTTGTTTTTGTTGTTAATAATTCTAAGTGTGTTACAATTTGGGTTTTTGCCAGACGGTATGACATTTTATGTTTGTACACAGATTATTTTTGTTATGTTGTATTTTTAGAGCAGTGTTTACGATAGGCGCGTATTTAGTTTAGTTTTCGGTAACAATTCGATAATATTAGACGATTCTAGAATTAAAATGGATGTTTATTTGATAAAGTCACTGTGTTAGTCTTTTATATTGTGATTTAAATAATGATTAGCCAATATTGCGGAGAAATAATGCAAAACCAACGCTAGCCTTCGTGTAGTTTTCCTTTAATAATATTATTATACGTCATCCTCATCAAAATATCGCCTTGTTTAAAATGTTATTACTTTTAAAGTCGATAAACTTTAAATCGCCGTCAAGTGTCATGCTCTCTCTGTCACTTCAAGGTGTAAAGTAGCAACAGATAGATATTTAAGAGCATCTTAACATTGAGTTGTGTTTGCGTAGTTTCTAATATGGTTTTCGAACGTAGTTTATTTTTCCATAGTCATAACAAAAACTACGATAACTTTTTACGTTTTTATGTAATTTAATACACATTAAATGCATTTCCTTAACTTAATCTCTATTTATAAAAATATTTGGGTAAAAAGAGCATAAAAAACAAGAAATTTAAAAAATATTTTAGTTTTTTTACCACCTTTAAAAAGGCGAATGATTTATGGTAAAAACATACAGTTTTTGATTAACGCCTGCATGTCATTGACTTAAATTAGCATTTCATCAATACATAACAATAAATAAAAGGTATGTTCCGGATAATCTTCAAAAGAACTCAACCTTATTTGATAAAAAAAGAATTTTAGGTTCAAAGGCCTATTGCGGTGTCTTTAGTAACTAACACATCGGCGTCTCTCTTAAACTCTCTTTCACAACTGCAGTAATATTACTTTAAGAGATGTTGGTAAGATTTTAGCTAGTTTATTTACACTAACTAACTATGATAGCCTAGTGGTATGACTGTTGAACTGCTAATACAAGGGTCGTAGGTTTGAATCCGAGTATACACCTATGTCTTTTTGAATTTATGTCGAAAAACGGTGAAGGAAAACATCGTGAGGAAACCAGCACACCTGAGATTGTGTGTCGCGGGTGTGTGTCGCCACGTCAGAGGGCTAAGGGCGGGTACCATCTTGACAAAAGGTTGTCAACATCAACCATACGAAAAAAGACTATGATAACAAAAATTACGGATACATAATTACATTAGCTTACTCTACATTTAAAATGTGTAAATATTTATGTATTTATACTATAGTCTAAGTAGAAATAGCGATACGTAAACTTTGATAAGAAACTCCTTAGACTGTGTAACTGCGAAATTGGATCTTAATGCGTTGTGATAAAGGCGAAAATTGTAGGAAATATCAAGTATGAGTATAATAGTACTAAGACAGGCCCTTTGTAGAAACGCGAGTGGGTTATAAATGATTACAAAGTAGTTAAATAGAATCAAGGATTACAACCTCTTAAAGTAATATTATTGAATTTGTGGAAGAGAGACACCGCTCTACGCCGTGTAGTGCTCTGTCACGTGACTCAACTGCAATAATATCGCTTTGAAAGGTGATTTCAAGCCTTCTGATTCTTATAACCTGCTAACTCCCATGATATAACATAGTTAGTACTCTTAAAATTGATACTAAGGTAAAAAGCAAGATCCTGCCGGGGCTGCGGGATGTTTGTGAGAGTTACCGCTCGCCCGGCACTCAAAGGGCTCCAGGAGGAACATAGTGGGTTTTGATTTCCTACGAATAAAAATAGGCAAAATGCAAGACTAATACCTATTACATTGATGTGAGACAGTAACTATACTAAACAAAAAATATCTACATTTAAAACTAAACTCATGTAATAAATTGATAATTAAGTCGCTAAGACGAAACTAACGGTAATATAATTTTCATTGCAAATCTGCAACTTTGTATACAAATAGAAATATAATTACCATACTCGTGTCCAGACTATAATAATTTAAAATAAACTTACTGTAGTAATTGAATGATGGTGAAGGAAAAACATTAGGAGGAAACCCGAAGTAGAAATTAAAAAATAATGGATTTTAATACCACTTGCGTGCATAGATAGTCGAGTGGTATAGGTCGCCACACCAATGACCACTGTACGCAACGTGTCGCGAGTTCGATCCCGGGTAGGACAAGAATTTGTGCGATCCACAAATGCTCGTTCTGAGTCTGGGTGTCTTTGTGCATGTGATTTGAATGTCAGTGAAACTCCCCGCGGTACAATTAAATTCTTTAGTGCGGGAGTCGTTTAAATAAATTAAAATAATAATGGCCGGTGATAAAAACCTTGTCTAATGCCTAGTCGTTAAATCAAAAACCAATTATAAAAATACTTGCTGTCTGTCTGTCTGTCTGTCTCTAGGCTGTATCTCATAAACCGTAATAGCTAGAAAGCTGAAATTTTCACTAATGATGTATTTCCGTTGCCGATAACAACAAATACTAAAAAAACCTGAAAGGGGGTCTAAAAACCATAAACGTGTTTTTTCGCATTTTTTTTTGCTCAATATTAAAAACGGTAACAGGTAGACGTTTCAAATTTTCGCTGTGTATAAATGATTGATGACTTGGCTGGTTTTTACTATTATATACTACTTTCTTTTGTTTTTAATTTCTAAACTAATAATCCGTTGGGATTTCCAAACTGTAAAATTAAATTCGAAATTCATTGGGATTTTTTTGGGAATCTACTGCTATAAAAAAATAGCTAAAGCTAGTACAATTCTTATTATCTTGCCAAGAAATTATCCTATAAATAGTCTACATACAATCTTAATAATTACTCATTGCCAAACATTGTATTTTTAACGATTTCTTATAATATAGAGTTAAGAATCTTTACACGCTCACATGATTCAATGTCAAATTGTTTGGTAATTTTTACATGATTTGCGAACTAAGAAAAGCCTTTTTACGATTAAACGACTAAAAAAAGGGAAAACTTCATTGACTAAATGTTTATTATCGGCTGTCGAAAAAGAGTGACATATTTTCAGTGTTTATTTATGAAAACACGAAAAATATGGCACGCTTAAGTAACATTTACATGTTAACCATGCATGTAAGTGTGTTAGTTTGTATATTCCATCAAAACTTTTGAACCGACATCCATTATTAATCTATAAAAAAAATATACTACTGTTAGTGACACCACTTGTCTTGTAACTATTTCTTTTTGCAAAAAAAAGAACCAGATCCTAAATGAATCCAATTTTCAATGGGTAGGAAAGCCATGTTTTAAATATTCAACTAACAAACGGTTTTTAAATTATAGCCCATGAATAACACGCTTGTAACTTTTCCTAACTCTATAGCAAACCGTGAAAACGAAAACACAAAAATACACCTATCTCTTTCTCTCGTAGCATTTCCTCTCTTTCTACTTTTTTCACGCGTATTACACGCCGCGTTTAAGACGACCGTGATAAGTAAATTTAAGGCCAATTATTATTGATTGTAATCTAGTCACTTTATATATTTTCCTATCCTTGCTAAAGCTAGATTTTTTGTAATTTCTTCAGAGCCTAGGTATTTAAACAGCTGTGTCTCTCTTCTACAATAAACTGCACTAAGCCACATAATATACCTAGTATATAGCAGCCAGGCCAATAGTTAACCACACCGTAAGAGCCAAAGAGTGCCCTTGTTTTCATATTTTAGACAGCAGACGGGTCTTATTCACGATATAGGTAATTCGATATTTCTTTTCTGCCTCTAGGGAGAAAAAAAGTGTACAAGTCGCGAAAGTTTAAAAGCTTTAAGCCCTTGTTTTTTTCAACACAGTTTGTCAAATTATTTGAGAAAAGAGCGAAAAAATATACCAATGTAAGTAAAAAATGACCAATGTTCAGTAGCAAATACATTTATTTGATTCCGATCAAAATAATAAGGATTAGATCATAATGAATTGCGAAATCCAAGGCCTTTTGATTTGCTTTTTACTTTATCTTTCAGATAATATTAGACCAATCAGATCGATTTTTTCTGATCATTTGTCATTGGTAAAACAATGGCGCCTTTTGTAATTACACCTAATTGATTGATTATCATTCTAATCTATTTACTTACCTTCAATTTTTACGCGACTGTCTCAGAAAAGTGTAAACTATTTTTTTATTTTACCCGACTTGTAAAGTAGTAGGTTCTGAAATCGGATGTTTGTATTTTTTTTATGATTAGTTGCGGTTCCGCATAAGCATAACTTTGTAACTTGCTAATCGATTTGAATTTTTCTTGTTGGATAGGCTAGACTTTCCAAATGGCCTCATATTCGGTTCATTACATACCACGGTTAAACCCGTGACGGTTTTAGCTAGTATGTTTAAGGGAAAAAAATGTTTGTAAAAATTGTTTTAAATAAATAAAAGTAAAAAATAAAATCAACTATTCGGGATCTGATGATGGAAAGTTGGCTAAATAGAGACTCGATTTATAGTTAAACGTATCGCAATTTTGGTATTTTACAGCATTTTCGTATTCAAACTATCATCGCCTTTTGTATATGTAATTATAAGTTTGTAAATATTTTAGCTTTAGCCTTGTAATATCGATATTAAGCGGGTTGACATTATAAAAAACAAAGTTAAAAGAGTAACAAACATCAGTCTATTTCGCGTTTTTAAATTTTAATGGATGGAGTGGGTTTTACGTAGTACAAAATTCAGAGACATTCACAAAGGTATGTTGTTAAGACGCTACCGCGAATATTTTCATTTTAGATAGCTCCGCCCACTACGCCCCGCGCGTCGCGCGCGTCGCGCAAGCTATCGTCTTCACTCAATGTGTCAAATTTGAACTTCGCGCGAATGGCACACATCGAGGTCAGCGCGGGGTCAAAAGAACCGAACAGGGAAGATAAGGAGCCGCAACTTACATTTAATTTTTAATCGGATTATTATTTTTTTGTATTTACAAAAAATACTTGTAATGAAAACTTAATATGATAAGTTGGACGTGCATGGTTGTATGTATGTATGTGTGTGGTGTGTTGTGTGTGTGTGTTTGTGTATATCCTGAACGGCTGAGTCGATAGTTGTTTAGTTTTTTTTTGTTTGAAATGGGAATTAATCGGAAGTGTTCCTTCGGAGTTGTTCCTAGCTTTATTTGGTGAATATCGGCCCAAGATGGCCGCCGCCACAAATGGCGAATAGCATATTTTTTTACAAAACCTTCAATATCGGTATCAAATAAAAGGACTTGATAAATTAAAAATCCAAGATAGCGCCCGCAAAAATGCTGAATTGCGTTATTTCTTTTCATAGCTACCTCAATAATAATAAATTTTTAAACATATTTATTAAAACTGAAATATAAATAATAATGTAATGTTAAAAATTCGTTGCTGGAACGGCATCTAAAGTACATATTGTTTTTTCTGGCAGAATCCGTTCATTTTGTAAACTTCTCCTAAAAGGCAATACAAGAAAAATAACACAAAACAAAGTCTCCATAGATTTTTTGTTGTTTTTGTTTTGTGTTTATGTTTACGTAGTAGCTACTTATTTAGTGATTTGTGCTAATATTTACAATAATATCTAATAACACTCATATTACTTACCTAGATAAAATATAGCCTATGTTACTCGTGGATAGGTAATGTAGTTTTGTAATGGTAAAATAATTTTTAGAATCGGTCCAGTAGTTTTGAGTTTCTCCATTATACAAACAAACAAAAATACAAAATTTTCCTCATTATAATATTAGTGTAGATATACCAAAAGTTCTCGCCAAATTTAATAGTGGCTGATCGCATCGCATCTAACTTCCGAGTACCTATACGCGTACAACCTTGTTGTAGGTACCTATGTGGCCCACCATCACCCGCTGTTACCTCCCTGCCTAAAATGGTGTTTATGCAGCAACTCGAGCAATATCCAAAGCCACCATAAAGTTTGGCGAGATCTACCTATAGTTACAACTCTCCTACGAATGGTGTTATTGTTTACAACTACAAAAATATGTTATAGATTATAGAACAACAATTTCACTAAAATTAACAAATTACATAACTACATACCTACTAGTTGCATAGATAGGTAATGATGATTTTATTTTATTTACCTTGCCTTTTTCACCTCCTGCATTTTTGGCACATTCTTTGAGGTGTTGTTTTCTTTTTTCTTTAAGAAACTATATTTTTTTTAAGTTCTTGCCATTTTATATTATAAAACCTAAACCTAATTTAATAATATAAGTATTACCTATAACGTCTAAGCCAACTAATATTTACACTTACAAAATATTTAAAACCTAAGATCATCACGTCACAAATGAATATACCTACGACCGGAGCGACAACATGCATAGGTCCAACCCCGAAGAGCCCAATCGCCCGACTGGCTCGTCTCCGTACATTAATGTGTATCAATCGCTAGCGCACGGGCATAAGGTTCAGAATTGCGTAGCGTCTACCATGATCGCGGCCGCTCAAAAAATACAAAATCTTAAAACTTTATTTAAAAATGATTGGTAATAGTTATGGAAAAACTGTTCTGACAGAACCTTAATATTGATGTTACGAATGTATTAGAGTAATTTTGAAACATAAAGATCGTGTAACTTGCTTGTAAAATCAAAAATAGTACTTTTTTAGACGTGTTTTCGAAATTAATTATGATCGAGTAAAATTATCAGTATCGTGTTTTCGTTCTGGCAGAATCTAGATAAAGGTATCAATTTACCTATATCAAAATTTCAAATCCATTGGTAAGCTGGTTGTCTTACAATCTGCCATGGCAAATGGCAAATAAAATCGAGGTAGCGCCTTAAGGGCTTTTCTTCGATCTGCGATACATTTGACATAATATTAATATGTTACATTATAGTAGTACATACAGTATTTATTAATATTTATGACTTGCAATTCTTAAAAAATACTCCTTTCTTAAAAGTTCAAGATTTTTATCTTAACTTTTTACGCCTATTCTGTTTGATATTTACCGAACAGACAAATTTATTACTTACAAGTGAAAAGGTTATCAAAAAACGTCATTCATTTTATTTTCTGTATCGGTTAAAACTTGTTTTTGTATGAGTTATTGTTTTAAATTCAACAAAGTGTTATCTGTAGTGAAAATGGGTCATTCTATCTGTTCCTTGTATTTGATTCATTTAACACAGAATACTTTCTGTTTTAATATTATTTATGTGCGAGCTTAAATCAACAAAAAGTTTTTGTTTAATTTAGCCACCCATTCACATTTACGTGGTAAGGAAGGTGCTGGACATGAATGTGGATGGATATAGGGGAAGAGGACGACCAAAGAAACGATGGATGGATTGTGTGAAAGATGATATGACTGCAAAGAGTTTTACTTGCGAGATGACGTCAGATAGGACCGTGTGGAAGAAGAAGACATGCTGCGCCGACCCTAAATAATAATTGGGATAAGGGTAGGAGAATGATGATGGTCACCCATCCATAGACCAACCGCAGCGAGCGCGGCTTAACCTTTACTAACTATTGAACAATGCCACGTCAGAGGCCTAAGGGTAGCTTGAACTCTGACACCAGGTTGTCTTTCAATATTCTGCTGGAAGCGCGTTAAATACAAAAGCGAACCCCGAGCCCTTGACCATAGCCAGATGAAGATGCTCCAGTGGTTTTAGCCGGTAAGAGTCCATTACGATCCCCTTTTGACCTCAAAGATGGATAGTCTATGAGGATATCCATTCAAGCAGCGACTCTACGCCGTGTAGTGCGCTGTCTATATTGTAAATACCTAGGTTCAAATATGTCTTTGAAATCGATATGTTCGCGAGAATATGAAACTTGATAAGCTTCGTATAACATAATGCTTCCGGATGCAATTGATACTAATTAGCTTAGCTACGTTCAAAGGCTAAGAATTCTTGGTAACTGTATTTCTTAGAGCTTGGCATGAGCTGTGGTAAATAAATAATACTAGACTATAAACATTCCACTGTTAGGCACAGGCCTCTTCCCATATAGGAAAGGTTTGAGCATTGATCACCACGCTAGCTCACTGCGGGTGATTTCAGATTCCAATATTTGGAATCCAGGTTTTCTCACGATGTTTTCCTTCACCATTTGTCATAGAGTCTTAGAATTATTAAGAGCTTTGGTGCTTTATATGAATGTTTACATAATTTTCTTTTCGTATGGTTGATGTACAATATAGTGTTGGAGTTTAAACCGCCCGTAGGCCTCTGACGAGGCAACACACGCCTTTGAACAATTCTCAGGTGTGCTGGTTTCCTCACGATGTTTTTCTGCACCGTTTTTGGCAAGCAATTATTTTATAATACGCACATGAATTCGAAAAGTCATTGGTGCCTACACCTTTGGGGGAGGAAGTAGGTAGTATTCGACTTTGACTGACTAAACCTGAATGACCATGCTACGTCTCCCGTGTTTGGTCGGTGCGTGGTATTCATCACGCAATTCATCACGCAACGACTTCTGACTTGGCAGTCCTACGGTCATACCACTAGGCTGTTACCGCATAATAATATCCGGACCGATTTCGGCTACGGCGACTAGTGTTACTACAGCCAGCTACGCGGGACATATTATAGTGCACAAGCGTGTGCGCAAACACAGGTGCACTCTCTGTTCCTTTACTCTTATAGCCCAATGGGACGGCAATTTGACACGGCTGGAGAGAGATCAGGACCCACATTTGGACTTGTCTTCCGAGACCCAAAAGCTGTGATATTTACTTCTAAACCCCACACAACATTCGAAACTTCAGTGCGCGCCGTGGGGAGTGAACTTGAGACCTCTGACTGGACTGTCCAACAGTCATATCACTATACTATCACTACATATTAGGTAAGTAACACCTGTTGTCAGTACAATAAATCTTTGCTATCACCTACGTGGATCGTAATACGATTATTTATCTTACGATAGTAAAATCCGGTTCGCACCGAATTTTGTTTGGCGTATCTAGATCTATAAGCTTATTACAATGATAAATGATGATGTATTAGAATTATAACACCCTTTACTACTTAGCGAATGTAGAAAACATACCTATTTGGGTTTTTCACTCTTAGTAACTATCCGAATCACTTAAATCATATCAGAAATCGCGACGTAATCAGCTTACATGTATTTTTTTTTTATATAATTTTTCCACGGCTTTCACACAACGCCATCTAGTCTCAAACTAAGCAGAGCTTGTATTATGAGTACTAGACATCTGATAAACATACTTATATACTTCTAAATAAATACATAATATAGATAAATTACACCCTGGACAAATGTTCGTACTCATCACACAAACATTTATACTGAGTCGGGATCAAACCCCTCTGGTATAACAGGGCAACTAACAGACCAACAGGCCTGTTAAATATCAGACTTAAATCGTATCAGAAATAGCGTTGTAATCCATCTCCATGCATAAATTAAGAAAATAAAATAAACTTTAACAAAATAACTTTTTAGCTCACTTTTTTGCCTCATGATGCTCTTAGCCATCTTGTAGTTCCAACATCAGATCAGCTCCATGTTATTATGATATTGCACTGCCAAGCAAAATACAAATGCTTGCAAAATTTCCGCGGACTGGGAAACCAAGAAATAAGAAAAATTCCACTACGATTACAGACAAAGGAGAAGGTGCAACTAAATAAATGCTTGTAAAACCATATAATAACTTAATTAAAACTTCCTCCTTTTTTGAAAGTCGGTTTAAAAACAGCTCTTAAAGTAAAACTGTTGCAGTTGTGGAAGAGAGACGCCGCGTAAGGTTGTCTCTTTCTAAACTATTTTGGACACTTACGTAATAATTAAAACCCAAATAGGTATGTTTTTCACATTCCCTTAGCAATTAAGGATAATAAATATAGTAATACATCATCATTTATCATTGTAATAAGCTTATAGATCTAGATAAGGTCAACAAAATTCGGTGCGAACCGGATTCTACTATCGTAAGACAAATAATCGTATTAAGATCTCACGTTGGTGATAGCAATGATCTATTGTATTGAAGACAGGTGTAACTTACCTATTTTTATGTAGCTTACATAAGATCTCACGGCTGGGCAAAGGCCTCCCCTTTTTCTTTCCAAACCTCCCTGTCTTTCGCGATTTCTGGCCACGTGCGACCTGCATGACATGATCATCGCACCACCTTCGCCGCGGACGACCTCGACGACGATGTCCTTCCTCCGGCGTCCAGTGGGTGACGATCTTTGCCCATCGGTCAGGCTGCATTCGCGCTACGTAACAAGCCTTCTCTCATTTTAGTTTGGCAGTCTTCTGTCCGACATTCATACCTAATTTACCAACTACTAAATAGGTTTTCGATTTTCTGGGGACTCAACCTGCACCTCGTGTCTAACAAATCTACATATTATAGAACCGCAAGGCCAACAGGACAGTCTTAAAACAAATTAATTAAAATTTATCTCAGTCTTAATATTATATTTCTAGTAATATTCGTTTGTTGATATTATAGTTTAGAGGGTTTAAATAGTGTTACATCGCGTCAGAATCAAAAACTAATACAAAACTTCAAATATATAGGAGTGACATTCCTCTTCGACGCGTGACGTGACTGTGACTTGTCAGTTCAATACATTGGAGCGATTCGTCAGCGTTAGCGTGAGGAGACATGTAATTTGGTATTACATTTTAGGCATGGAAGTTTTTAACAAAAACATTCTAGTTTTCTAGATAATAATTCTAGTCCGTCATAACAGGTTTTTAAAGCAAAATTATTATTGTTAATTTCGTTTAGTTATTGCGTATAAGCGTGTTAAAGAGTAATTACAACGAGGTTGAGTTGTCACGATATTATCACATTATTAACTTCCGATGTAAAAAGAGGGGTAATGTGTTTTACATTTGTGTGTCCGTAGCCAACCACATCATCTTCAGACGTACCTTCTAAATTGTTGGACCGATTTCGATTAAGTTTTAGTTTTATCTTAGCTGGAATATCAGTGTCAGCTCGTTACAGTCCACTGCTGAAATATAAGTATTAGCTTATATTAATACTAGATCTTATTTACTACATGTATAAAATAAAGTCGCTGTCGCTGTCTGTCTGTATGTCCGCTAAAATATTTAAAACCACGCAACGGATTTTGAGTGGAGTTTTTTATTAGATAGAGTGCTTTAAGAGAAAGGTTTATATGAATATTACAACAGTATTTTACCCGTGGAAAGCTGGGGAGGGTTCAGGCTAGTTTTGCATAAAAATTAAACAATAATATATCATGTATATGATACATTACTATACTTGCATATATCAGTTATAATTTCATACTGTGTTATTCAACACACATATTTGATAACGCAGATAATACTGCTACGGAAACGAAATGAATAAGTATACCTATGTATATGTAGTAGTTATACCACAATATAAATAAGTACAGTAGTATAACTCAGTAGTTTCTTAAAAAAAATTGCCTTTAACCTCGCGGTACGTAACAGCGATAGGGTTGATCATCTACAGCATTTTAATTACATCAACAACACACGTCCGTTCGTTACCGCGACACGCTCGGGACTGTATCATGCCACGATCCGATAGCGTAGGCATAACTCGCGTTGCACTCGTTTATATGAAGACTTCATACTGTATGTAATACCACAGTCTAAATATGACAATAATATTATATTTAGACTGTGGTAATACTATACTGTGGTTATACTAAAATTATAATGAAATAGTATTATCACAGTAATAAAAAACAGTGCGTAAAGTGTGTTTGTATGTTTATGACGCTTTTATGCTCGAACGGGTGGACTATTGCTTAGAGCTTACACTTTGGGTTAACACATAGGTTACTTATGTTCTTTAAAAAAATAATGTTGCTGCGAAATATGTTATAGTAGATTAGGCGACACACACCCGCGAAATATTCTCAAGTGTGCCGGATTCCTTACGATGTTTTCCTTCACCGAATTTAGCAAGTGATTTTTACTTCGCAATACGCATTTAAATTCGAAAAGACTTTGGTGCGTGCCGCGATGCGAACCTATGACCCTTGACTTGGCAGTCCAACGGTCAATACCAATAGGCTATCACTATGACTCACCGATAAAGTAATATACGTACTATTTTAGTAAATCTAATAAACTGCAGGTAACACCATAGGACGCAGCTAGTATTTGTCTTTATTGGTACTAGGTTTTAATTTAAAATAATATTTTTACATGTTAGACATAGACTTAGACTAAAATAATATTTGTTGTGTGCACTTTTGCAAATAACATTTGTTATTTGCAGAATGATAGTCTTGTTGAAAGATAATTTATTTTTAGGGTTCCTTAACTGTCAGTCGTAGTATTGCATAGATTTTAAGTGAGCGTGAATGTGTGCGTTTGCAGTTTGGGAAACGTCATTTTATTCTTGTGATTTTATTAACTTCATAGGTTAAAAAATAAGACAACAATATTATTTAAACAACTAAATGTACAGTTACAGTATAAAGAAATATAAATAAGGTTAATTACAACTTTAAAAATAAATTTAGAAAACTTAAGATCAATTACTATTTTTTATCTCTGCAACAACTAAAAACTGATTTTTATTCAAATGTTAATGTTTAAATTCGTTCTATAATTGCTTAGTTACTTAGATTAAATATTTGTTAAAGAGTAAACTTTGAACCACACTTGAATACTGTTAAATAGAACTATTTGTAGATAAGTCTGTGCAAACGTGATTATAGTCTATGTTGAGAAAAATATTTATTTATACATCCATACGTCACGCCTCTTTCCCTTGGGGGTAGGCAGAGATCACATCTTTCCATTTGCTACGATCCTGGCATACCACTTTAGCTTCATCCACACTCTTCAATCAAATATCAAAAAAATCAAATATATTAAATATTTATTTATATTTAATATTGATATTACATAGTTTCAAACCAAGTCGCATACCGCTGTCTGTTATGCACGCTAGATCTTTGAAACTACGCAATGTACCTATATGCGTTTTTTTTTTAATACATAAAATGTTTTATTATGAAGATTTATATGTACATATAATATATCAGTATTGCACCCATGCGCAGCTGAGGCGGTTGTTAGTTATAAATAATATCAATGCTAGTTGTTCATTGAAACCTGCGTAATATTTTATACTTAATTTATTTTTATATGACAAGTTTATGTACAACATACATAAAGATATATTAATATAACAGTAAGCATCAATGATTCGCATGGGTAGATAATGGACTATTTATACAAATTGATGCATGGTAGGTTTGAGCCAAGTTCAAACTGTAAAACTTAGAAAATGTACATGATAAAGTTTCATCTCTATTTAGGAAGAGGCCTGTACCCAGCAGTACAGTATATATTTATAGGCTGGTATTATTATTAAAAGGCCCCCAAGATCGATTAATATATTTGAGCATAATGTAATAATTTTTTTAAGCTATTTGACGCATTTTTAAAGGTTTTTTTTTATCCAAACACTATCCAATGCCATAAAACAAAGATATAAAATTATAGCAAAAGAGCTTAAAAATATTTCTTCCAAATTATTTGGGTAACAAAATTACGTGTTGAAAGTCTAACCATTCTTGGTTAGTCATTTAACACATCTGTAAAAATATACCCTTTTTCCTGTATTGGTTTTTTCCCCTAACCAAAGAAAACAAAGAAGCAAAATCTGAGAATTTATCTCATCTGTTAAAATATACATTTTTCCTTCACTAATTTTAGTATTCTTAGACTGTAGTATCTCACCACTGGGCAAAGGTAAAAAAAAACTTAAATCTTTAAGTTTATTTAATTATTAATCTAACAAAATTTTGTTTACATTTCAATTTTCCTTCCTCTTTCTACTTTTAATACCATTTTTGGGCAATAAAATCGTGTTCTACTAAAATACATTACTTTTTATATTAATCTAACTTGGACATTTTTTCCTTTTAGCTAAATCTACTAGAATAGGTAGTTAATACAATTTATTTATGTGACAAGGCCATAGGGAAAAGTATTGGTACGAGTAGAGACTTACTTGTTTGTATAATATAGTAAAAAACTTATTAATTGTATAAATTGCAAATATAAAATATGCATATCGAGCCTGTTGGTCTAGTGGTTAGTGGCACTGACTGGTATACTAGACGTCGCGTCGTGGGTTCGATCCCCACCCACGACAAATGTTTGTGAGATGAGCACGATCGTTTGTCCTGTGTAATTTATCTATGTATAGTATTTATGTACATATTAACCTTCCTATATAAATATGTTTATCAGTTGTCCAGTACATAATACAAGCTCTGCTTAGTTTGAAACTAGATGGTGTGGTGTGAAAGTCGTGGAATATTTATATATAGGACTTATAGAAAGAAGGAGCTTTAATCACCATCGCTAGCAAAATTTAGAGGGTCTTTACCATGTTATGATAAATCCTTCAATCACGAGTCAGACGCGCCCTTGTCTAAATATTCGCAATAGGTATAGAGCTACAGGGATCTTTTTGGCACGTGGATGACATTAACATGAGGGCGCTGGTGTACATATTCGCAACAAGAATCAACTCAACTTTCTGTCAAAAGTGATAGATTTCATATACGACGGCATTAGTTTCGATTTCGGCCACGTGTCTAAAGATCCTTGTACCACTATAGTATGTATGACATCTGTATGTGAAAATACAACGAGCATTGTATGTTGTAGTGTGTTTAGCACATATGTTACATTATTAATGAGCACGCGATAACTTATGTTAAATGCATGCAGTGATTCAATGGAACTAAAACAATGCTTATGAAATAATGTACTTATTCCCATATAAATAGTGCATGACTTGCGAAAGGAAAATGATAGAATAACGTAATATCTGGAAAATTCTCTACAGATTTGGTAATCTTCAGATAAAAGCCCGCGACTTAGAATGCATTAGAATATCTTCTGTGAAACGTAAACTTTGCCAAAAAGAGAGATAATTTGCATATTGGGTTGGTAAAAAAGGGTCAGGTCAGGAGTACCCTAAACCGACGGGCGTGTATGAAGCGACTGATGAGTGTGGATGAAGCTAAAGTGGTATGCCAGGATCGTAGCAAATGGAAAGATGTGATCTCTGCCTACCCCCAAGGGAAAGAGGCGTGACGTATATGTATGTAGGTACGTAGAGGTAACTTTTCATGCAATCAACATTACTATTGTTTTATTATTTAGAAGTTTAATACATTGCGGTTAGCGGTTTCAATTCTTTTGCTATGTTTCATTGTTCACACACAGATTATCTATTAGTTATTTTTCTGCACAGTTACCGGTTATTGTAAATGTGGTTTAATTTCTAATCTGTATTATTTGTGGTTAGTTACTAATGTTAGGTACTATTTGTGTAAATTAGTTATATTTACTTTGTTTAGAATATGACAAACATTTTGTTATTCATGTGAATACCTGTATGTACCTACCTATACAATGTTTTTCGAAACAGTTTTATATTACTTGGACTAACTGAAACAGTTTTTAAAACAAAGCCGGAGTTTATTTAATGATCTTATAAAATAAATTCACCAAAAAGACCGGTATTTCAAAGTGTCATGTAAATGAATAAAAAAGGATAACTCTATAATATACTGGAAGTACCTGACATCATCTCTCGAACAGTTCAAAAACAGTTGGTTAATCCTTCCAGTTGTTCCAGGCAAACTCGCTAGTCGAACTAGTGTGAGTATACATTGTAGAGTATAATTAAAACGATATTACCAGGTCGTTAGGGCAGTTGAACCCGCGATAAGTCGTGATACGAGCAATCACGCTTATCTGATCTAGTTGACACGGCTGCGAGAAAATTGTGTAGGGACGGGAAAAAAAGGGCGAGAAGGGACAAAAATAATAAATTTTCTCAGGCGAGTTTTTTTTTAATTACTTCCGCACTAAAAAAAAAATCTTTGTATCGCAAGGGGTTTTACATACATTCGATTTACATGCACATAGACATCCAGACTCAGAAGAAGCGTTTGTGGAACGGACAAATTCTTGTCCTACGCGGGCATCGAACCCGCGACACGTCGCGCACAGTGGGAATTGGTGTGGTGACCTATAACACTCGGTTATCTGTACGGCGTACAACCATAATTATAAATTTAAATATTCGTTACTTTATTACCTTAGATATAGCTAGATTGGTCAGTTTACCTAACTTCCACTACTGCGGATTGGTTATTTCATTTTCTAATATTTGAAATCCATTGGCTCTGAAGTTTATCAAGTTATAAACAAAGTTTATCAGGTCAACTCATCATCATTCCCGTGCCCTTATCCCAATTATTATTTGTGGTCGGCGCAGCATGTCTTCTTCCAAACGTTCCTATCTGACGTCATCTCGCAAGTGACACTCTTTGCAGCCATATCATCTTACACTATCCATCCATCGTTTCTTTGGTCGTCCTCTTCCCCTATATCCATCCACATTCATGTCCCAGTATCAGGCCAAGTAGTAAAAATACATAATTATATTGCTTTACGTGTTGAATATACTGACGCTACTTTTCTTATACCAACTTTCCTAGACATAATTACAATCAAAGCCAAGCTTTCACAACCGAAGCTCACTCCTTCGCCTATACCAGTTATTTCCATACAAATTGTCTTTCTAAACTGTATTTCCCTTAAAAAAATCATCAGGATAAGTGTAGTGTATAATAATGAGGTGAAAAAAATAAAGAAAGTGGGTTTGAGTTAAAATAAAAGTTAAACGAATTGTGAAAAGTTTAGAAAACGATTTCTCAGTGAAATACTATGGATAAGAAAGCTACTGAATATAGTAATATTGAATTGATTGTTCAAATCAAAACTGCTTAAGTTTTACCTATCATTCTAGCTCGAAAACTAGTGATTCATGTCTTCAATAATAATGATTGCCTGACCGATTTCAGGCACGGCGGCCAGTGTTACTATGACACCAGCCAGCTACGCGGGACATGTTATAGTGCACAAGCGTGTGCTAACACAGGTGCACTCTCTGTTCCCGTTGTGTATTGATTACTGCTCAAACCTTCCCTATAAAGGAAGAGGCCTGTGTCAGCGGTAGGAAATTTGCAGGCTGATATTATTACATATTACTATAATACAGTCTCCTAATTTTACAGTTATCATAAGATCCTTATTTAAATTATTTTAAAAGTGTAAAATGGCGTTTAGAGGAAATGAGTTATTAAAAACCTAACATGTTTGAGCTTGCCGAGTTTGATGGTATCGCCACAATTCCTGAGTAAGTTGATTACAGCAAGATATTATGTAATTATAAGGTTAAATTGCACTGTTATTTAAAATAATTAAGCATTTAAGTGCATACTTAAATGTAACAATAATATTATGAGCATGTAGTTAAATTTTAATACAGATTGTTATGTCCAAAATAATAATGTCCGGACCGATTTCGGCCACGGCCGCGGCGGCCAGTGTTACTATGACACCCGCCAGCTACGCGGGACATATTATAGCGGACAAGCGTATGCGGAGCCACAGGTGCACTTTTTGTTTCTTTACTCTTATAACCCGACGGCAATCCGACACGACCGGAGAAAGATCATGCGCAAGACCCACATTTTTACGTGCCTTCCGAAACACGAAACTGAGATATTTATTACTAAAAGTCGGTGCGCGCTGTGGGGATCGAACTCGAGTCCTTTGACTTGGCAGTCTTGCGATCTTACTACGAGGCTATCACAGCTTCTATAACTATTTCTGTAAATTAATTGTAACACCTTCTATGCTAAATGTATATCTATTGCTACATAACACTTAAGGGTAACGGAGACAGTATGAGACTTAACGAGTTAAAACTGATTGATATTATATTACATCCCTATTAATACGCGTAAACCGTTAACATCTAATTATGAATTTACCTCATGATAGTTGTTACAACTGTATGTCTGATTACAGACCATTATATTTTTTTATTTTCTAACGCGATATTTTAACCAATCAGTTGATCCCACATTCAAACCTTTGCTACGGTTTGTAGGGCTTAGCTTATAAGATACTTTCATTTAAGAATTAAAGATAAATAACAATTAATAAAATAATTTCAAAAGCATTTACTTGTTCATTTAACCTAAACTATATTTATCCTTAAGCAAATAGGGTCGCTAGGTATACAAAAAATTCATTAACTATAAAAGAATTCTAAACACTCCTATATGCATTTTTCCCCTATCAAAGGAGTATTACATCAAAACTTAATTACGAAAGAGTCTACATACCTGTCAGTTTACGACCAACCGCTGCCAAAAAGTAATCAGTCCAAAAAAACCCAAATTGTCAACACTACAAATGTTATCTAAAAATCTTAGTGCACGAAAAATTCAATAGTATATTACAAAAAAGTCATGATATTAAACAATGGATAAATTAGTGAAGAATGTGAAATCTTGGGGCACCCCCAGAAGCAGTGAGGAGTTGTCCAGGAGCCAGTACTCGTTGGTGTCCACTGATCTGACCGATGGAGCTGTGCAGCTGTGGTTCGGGCTCCCTGACGGGGTCAAATATGACCCGGCGCTGGCACAGTTCCGACATCGCTACGAGAGAGAGCATGGTGAGTTGAATTTGTATTACTATTTAGAATTTTACCTGAACCTAACTCATAAACAATGATGTCCGGACAGTGTAACTATGACACCAGCCAGCTACGCGGGACATGTTATAGTGCACAAGCGTGTGCTAAAACAGGTGCACTCTCTGTTCCTTTACTCTCATATCCCGATGGGACTGCAATCCGACACGACCGGAGAAAGATTAGTCGCAGGACCCACATTTTTACGTGGCTTTCGAAACACGGAAGCTGTAATATTTATTTCTAAACCGCAACATTCGAAAAGCCGGTGCGCCTTGTGGGGATCGAACTCGAGACCTTTGACTTGGCAGTCCTATGGTTATACCACTAGGCTATCACAGCTTCAACTGCTATCAATATTAATACAGTGAAAACTGGTTAAACGGGACCTGGATAGAGAAACCTCTATAATTGCGAGTTGCAATGAGGTACTTTTTCATTAAATTACCTCTGTTAATGGGACTTTTTGAACCTGATCAGAAATCGGTCAGGAGGCATTACTGATAGCAGTTATTAGCCCAGGTAATGCTAGCTCTAATGAAAGTAGTCGGTCTATTTCGAAATGCTCTTGAGTAACCGCTTCAAGCTTATCCAGATAAGGCGTTATTTATCACGCGAGTTATACATTGCTTCACCAGCAGCTCTAGTATCAACAGTGTTATTATGATCCACGGCAATGTATCGCACTCGCATAATATTTCTCACCACATCTATATGAGCGCCATCATCATTCCCCTGTCCTTATCCCAATTATTATTTGGGGTCGGCACAGCATGTCTTCTTCTTCCACACTTTCCTATTTGACGTCATCTCGCAAGTCACACTCTTTGCAGCGTATATTGGAGCCTTTGGAGCCTTCCGTTATAAAAATATCAAAATTGCTCCAGCTGTTTTTGCGTGAAAGAGCAACAAACATGCATTCATACTTACAATCTTTCGTGTTTATAATATTCTAGGATAAAGAATTCAGTTTATCAGGAAGTTCATTTTTCATACAAAATTAGTAATATTTAGACTATAAAAGCATATCTTTATTTCATCCTAAAACGTTGTCTAGACCGAGACGAATCTTGTCTAGATTTCCTCAGCATTTGTCACTGTTCCAAATAATAGTTATTTTTAGTGTAAATCAAATATGCGTCGCGAAAGTTCAGTCGCATCTAATTCTGTACTATATATGGTTCTAATACAATTTTACATAATACAAGATGTTAATAGTAATAGGTTTCCGTAATATCAATTGACACAACTTCACACAACCTAATGGAGGTATTATTTTTTTGTCATGTAGATTTATGAAAATGATTACTCATTATTTTTATTTTTCAATGCTATTTGTTTTCCAACAATAAAAATTTTCTTTATTGCACGACTTTCACTCGACGCCATCTAATCTCAAAATAAGTAAAGCTTGTATTATGAGTACTAGGCAACTGATAAACATACTTATGGACTTCTAAATACATACATGTTGTAGATAAATAACACCCAAACACAGAACAAAATAATGATCGTGCTCATCCCACAAACATAATATGTCCTGGGTGGGAATCAAACCCACGACACGTATAGTATAGCAGTCAGGACCACTAACCACTAGACCAACAAGCCAGTAAATGATGTCGGCGGCCGGTCCGTGTTCAACTTATTAAATCATTTTAGATCATACTTTTTACACAAGCGGAAAAATAATGACATCTTACAATAGACTCTATATAAAAAAAAAATGAGATAAACAAATCACGCAACATTTTAAAATTAGGTTTTAACAAGCAAATAACAAAAAACTAACTTGGAGCGTTGGCCATGAAGTAATTTGTTTTTAACAATAATATTGTTTCACGTTATGGTCCATTGCGCAAACTGCCTTGGCCTAACCATAGGAGCAGTCTATTTTAAGGCTCTAATCATGTAAACAAATTTTTAGGGCCATCGACACCATATCATCATATTACTCACTAGTTAGTCTAGTGGTTAGTAGCTCTGACTGCTATACCAGAAGTCATGGGTTCGATTCCCACTCAGGGAAAATGTTTGTGTGATGAGCACGATCATATGTGTCTGGGTGTAATTTATTGTATATAGTATGTATGTATTTAGAAGTATATAAGTATGTCTATCAGTTGTCTAGTACATAATACAAGCACTGCTTAGTTTGAGAATAGATGGTGTTGTGTGAAAGTTGTAGAATATTATTATTATGTTTAGGATAGAAAACTTAAACGTGTCCGTGTGGTGTCCGGATATAAAGAATAGCACCACCCCATATCCTCCACTGGGTGTCGTAAAAGGCGACTAATGGACCTTAAGACCCAGTGCACTGTACCAAGCACCTTGGGTCACCCGAATTCTGGCGGGTAAGCCATCAACAAACGCATTCCCAAAGAGGGTTAGTGTCAGGCAGGCGGCCGACTATAAAACCATAGCCAAATCTTTAAGCAACACGTCTAGAAGACGTGTTGCGCCGACCCCAAGTGAAATGGGATAAGGGCAGGAAGATGATGATAGAAAACTTAAATGTATGGGAAAAACATTCCTTTTTGACAAGTGACGTGACTGTGACTTATTTGTTCAATACATTGGAGCAATTCGTCAGCGTTAGCGTGAGGAGACATGTAACTTGTCTACAGGCCCTGTAACACGAAGTATTGTAAGACATATTTAAAAAATATTTTTTAAATATGTCTTACAATAATTTTCCTTGTTTTTTTCCTTTTGGTTACCTTGCAAAAGTTCTTACCATAGCAAGTCGTATTTTGAACTTTTACACATTAAAAATGTATTATTAAGATCGATACTTAGTTCCGAGTGTATGTCAAAGTTTAATCATATGAATAATGTATACTTAAACGATTAATTTCTTTATTTTTAGTAAATTATATAAAATGGCGATATGAACTCTTTGGTCTCACTGTTGGGCCAAGACTGAGGGTGTGCTACAACCCTTAAAAAATATTACTGAAATAATTCCACACCTTTTTTATAGTTGTGTACAAATTTACCTATATTAAACACTAGCTGTTGCCCAAATACGGATGAAAAATAGATAATAGCCGATTCTCAGACATTTCAGAGGAACTAACATTGAGACACGGGAATTTTATATTTAAGATAAATAATTATATTCCTCAACATTCCTGCAACGCCATCCAGTCTCAAATATGAGTACCTACTAGATAACTGATAAACACATTTATAATATATTTCATAATACATACGCATCATAGATAAGTTACACCCAGACACAGAATAAACAATCTTTCTCATCACAAACATTTGCCCTGGGTGGGAATCGAACCTGCGACCTTCGGTATAGCAGTCAGGGCCACTAGACCAACAGGTCCGTCGAATATTGTTACGTACACTATATTGTTCCGCTTACTCTTATTTTCGCGAAAAATTCGCAAACATTCAACACCTCTTTACGTCTTTACAAACATTAAAAGAAGAAATTATTGTCAGTGTTCCAAAAATCTGAGCTGCAGGCTATATTTAAACCAGTCTGATCCGGTTTGAGCTAGTATAAATAAGTACCAAATAACTAACTAATCCGATGCCTGTGTGTGTGGTTTCAAATATCAGGACAAACTACCTCTTTCCCACGTCTTTTCTGTTCCGAATTTCGGTTAAAACCGCAAAAACTTTACCCTTCTTTCGACGCAGTTGGGTAAAAATTTAGGTGTTAATTCAGGTACCCAGTCAGCTAATTCTCTACCAAATTTCAACTGATATTTTAAATACCGTTTTTGTACACGAAAATCAACAACTTATTCAAAAACGCAATAGTCTATTCCGAAAACAAAAATGATTTTCCAAAAAAACTTAGATCTAATTTTTGTAAAAAAAAACTTTTGTTTTATTTGCCATATTTTTCCTACAATTTATTATTTTCAATGCAAAGATTTATTTGAAATATAACCGAGGTTTGTTGCATGTTGTAAAAATAAATCTGCATTTATCTAGATCGAACCGGTTTAATCCAGTTTAATGCGGTTTTATTACTTAGTAACTGTGGCTATTCGATCTGCGTTTTAAAAAGTAGTAAAACGTATTTTTAGATGGTCGGTTCAAGGTTAGTTTTTTTTCTATGTATAGCTTAGCCTAGATGTCTAAAACTAACAGATTTGTTCTTAACCGACGAAAAATGGAGGATGTTCTCAATTCCAAGCAATTTTTTTATTAGGCATTTTTTATATGGTGTGGTGATAATCCTTCTTTGTTTGTGAAGATGTTTTTGCCCAACGGAGGGATACTGACAGGATAGTTTGTTTTATTGTAATAACTGTCCTATGATATTATTCATTTAAATATTTCTCCATCTCCACCTCTAAAGTAGTGTTGTGGACTCTTTAATTTTTTTTTAGGACATGTATTTATTTATTTATGCTTCTTATATTATACAAACAATGTACAATGGAGGACTTAATGCCATGATATTATAGATGCATATTATAAGTCATAGCCTATACCCATAGCCCTACTTAGCTTCACAGTTATCTGGTAACATGGAAGATGTACAGTAATTGTCATTCTTCATAGATTTGATTCGTATTCGATAACTCAACCATAATTTCTTTGAATCTCTCTCCAATGTTAGTATTCATACAAGTTTTTGTATTCAACACCGTCTGCCTCGCGGCTGATAAAACCGGTCCAAACCAGTTGGAACTAGTATCATATAAGTTTATACATACATATGTATATGTAGGTAGAACGAGAAACGTCTGTCGTTATGTTTTTGCACTTGTAAGTTGAAACAAACTTGTTTCTAAACGCTATGCGGTTTTCCTGAAGGTAAAAGTAGGTTATTTTGTTTTCTAGGGAAAAAACTAGAAATATACAGATTATAATTGTTTGTATGTAGTATCAGAATAATAGTATTTTAGGCTAAAATTGTTATTAGTACGAAAAGTATACTATATAAGCAAGGACATATTTAAAACTAATTGTAGCCCGCGACTGCGCTGCGCGAATGTGACGTTGACGTTACCCCCCTCAATCGCAGTCGTTAAAAAGTCTATGTGCTAATTAATTTACAAGAAAAAAGCAGATAAATCAACGGGTAGCTGCTAGTATAAATAAAAAGAAAAAGCATCAAATCCAGCGAGCTCTAAGCATATTTAAGACATGTAAAAGTGACATAATCTTCGATACCTTAGTTTGAGACTAGATGGCGTTGTGTCAAAGTCGTGGAATATTAAAAAAAAATCACTTCATTTTCTTTCATCTGAAATATAAAAAAAAACACATCGAAATTTGGCCAGCTCCAGTTAATTTCCAAAATTGCGTAGCTATTAAACATATACCTATACAAAATTGTTCATTTTCGTCACAGCTGGCTATGCGTACCACTATTATCCATAATTTTCTATAATTTGTAACTGATGACTGTCATTACTATAGAGAAATACATTAACAAGCTAGTAACGATTTTGTCACGTGCTCCTGTTCTGTAATATGTAAATAATAATAATTATTTCATACTAATGTATTTATAATATCTTTCGCAAAAAATCAATCGAGTTTAAATACCTCTTTTTTGCATCAAAATGAACGATTTACATAAAAAATAATAATTCAAAAATTGTTAGGCGCTTAAAATTTGTATAAAAGAACTACCAAAAAATCATATCGGCTGAATTGAGAATCTCCTCCTTCTGATGTTGGCTAAAATGGGAATAATCATCCTTGAAATAAATGTTTATTTCGATGTAGAAAAATCTAATCGGATCTGAATGAGCTGTGGCTGTGGAATGACTAGAATTGTGAATGATGACTATCTAACTCTCCCGTTCACTATTTATTTCGACAGGCTTGTTGGTCCAGTGGTTAGTGGCCCTGATTGTTAAACCAGAGGTCGTGAGCTCGATTCCCGCCCAGGATAGATGTTTGTTTGATAAGCACAATCATTTGTTCTGTGTCTGGGTGTTATTTATCTATAGTATGTATGTAATTAGAAAGATATAAGTATATTTATCAGTTGTCCAGTATTCATAATACAAGCTCTGCTTAGTTTGTGCTCTACTGTTTGAAAGTGGTGGAACATTTATTTATTTTTATTTTTGGTTTCTACCATCAACGCGAATGAATTCATGAAGCAAAGCTAGTTTTATCTAAAAACACAAAGTATATACAAGCGAGATCATTCCATCTATGTGTAAAGAGGTCGCAAACACAGGGCCGGTCGTAAACTGAGCATAATTTAAGCTCTAAAACTGGCTTTGAAGTTGGCTACAGTCAGACAAAAAAGTCTAAATCTGATTTTCTAAAAACTATTTAAGAGTTTGGTGTTTAGTAAGTTTTTATTGAATTCTATTCTAAAAGCAAGAACAAATGTCGTTGTGGCCTAGCCGTTTTATGTATGGATTGGTCGATTTAATCGCCAGTCCACAGTGAGCTGACGTGGTGATCAATGCTTATAATTTTCTCAATAAGGGAATATGCCTGTGCCCAGCAGTGAGGCGAATATAGGCTTGTTTATCTCTTTTAATTCACGAGATAACTTTAAGGGAAGAAACCCGGTCCTTTTTAAAGGTCCAACATGCTGAGGCCTTGTTGAGAACTTTCCAATAGGTGGAAATCTACCAATCCACCTATTTTATTATGATTATAGGAACAAGATTCATTTGAATTTGCAAATCCTTGTTTCGATGCGCTCTGTACCTATAAATACAGTGAACATATGACTGTTTAGTTCATTGTATATTCCGCCGAGGTTAGTGACCCAAACGTTGCACTAACGTGATGGCAATAATACATTTTCTTTAAGAAACGTGCGCATTTTAATGCGTGAAATCTATTCAGAATTTATTTCTCAAGGCCGCTTGCTTTTGTTTTTATAAAACGATTGTTTATTGTTTGGTTCTTTGTGCCGTTTCGTTTCGGGATGCATGTCCATAAAAATATTGAAGGTATACAATTTCCGCGACTTTCACACAACGCCATCTAGTCTAAAACTAAGCAGAGCTTGTATTATGAGTACTAGACAAATAATAAACATACGTATATACTTCTAAATACATACATGTTAGAGATGGATTACACCAAGAGACAGAACAAATGATTTGCTCATCACACAAAAATTTGTCCTGGGTGGAAATGAACCCACGACCTCTGGTTTAGCAGTCAGGGCCACTAACCCCTAGACCAACAGGCCCGTCCCAGATTTAATTACCTATTAGATTAAAGTTCTCAACAAGGCCGCTGCGTGTTGGACCTGTATCCTCGTGTAAGCCTTTTAACCGTTTCTTCCCTTGAAGTTATCCCGTGAATTACAAAGAAGTCTGATATACTTATGAAGGTATGTGTTATGTCCGTGTGGTGTCCGGAGATAAAGAATAGCACCACCCCATATCCTCCATTGGGTGTCGTAAAAGGCGACTAATGGACCTTAAGACCCAGTGCACTGTACCAAGCACCTTGGGTCACCCGAATAGTGGCGGGTAAGCAACCAACAATCGCATTCCCAAAGAGGGTTAGTGTCAGGCAGGCGGCCGACTATAAAACTATAGCCAAAACTTTAAGCAACATGTCTAAAAGACGTGTTGCGCCGACCCCAAGTAAAAATTGGGATAAGGGCAGGGGAATGAATGATGATGTGTTAAATACTCACGCGTATTTATCGAGATAGCCCGACTAGTTTCGGACCCAACCGGAGTCCTTAATCATGAGTTGAACGAACGGGGTTGCGTGTTGTAGTAAAATATCTCTGATAATAATTATTACAAGACTAACCACACAAGAGTCTAACTCGTTGTTAGTTCATAATCATCAACTTCCTGCCCTTATCCCATTTCACTTGGGGTCGGCGCAACTAGTTTTTGTCTTCCATTCTTTTTTATCTAAATAATACCTTTTTTCAAGTTTATTTTTGTTTTCTCCAGGGTCTCAAAAGACAAAAGTCAAGACGGAAGGGGTGATAGATATGACGCGACGACTGCCCTGCGTCAATTCCGCACCGCATCTGAACAATAACACTGTGATCAGGGGTGAGGAGGTCGGCTTCCTGAATGGCAACGGAAAGGATCCGTGCCCGGGGGGTGGAGAGAAGCAAGAGAAATTGTAAGTGTATCATCATCATCATCAGCATCTTCCTGCCCTTATCCCATTTTACTCGGGGTCAGCATAACACGTTTTTTTCTTCCATTCTACTCTATCAGACGTCACACTATCATTTACCTATTCCTTTTTCATTCGTATTGTTCCTTACACAATCCATCCACCTTTTCTTTGGTCTTCCCCTTCCTCTCCATCCATCAACATTCATACTCATCACTCTATTAGATAAAAGTAAAAATTGTAAGTAGATAAAACCGTATTTAGACAGCTAATAAAAAAATCAAAAATCATTTATTCAATAAAGGCTGGAAAATTCCGGTTTCTGAAAGGCTTATCCATTATCTGTATTACGTACGTTATAAAACTTACAATATACCTTTTGAATAATAAATAAATGAAATAATAATACATTCAATCTGCTGTCAAATCAACTGATAACGGCTGTGATTGGTTGAACATAAAACTTACAACCAATCATAGACCTTAACACGAGATTTGGCAGACGATTAACAAATTTTTGTGTTGATCAGCGTTTGGGAAACCAGAGCTAAGTCCCATCTTTGAACGTCAATATGTTTCCTATTTATAAACCACGGTTTCCAATCTATCTTTCCAGAGTTGAAGATGAACCAGCCCCGCCAAAAAAGCAATCAAAGGTAAGCTATTTTTAAAAGCTTTTATTTAACTTGCAATGTATGGATATTTGTGTGTTCGGGTGAAATCTTTGAACTCAATTTTGAAGTAGATATATTCAACCGTTTGTGCTGAAATTTTGTGGACGCATTTTGTTTGGATGACAATATATGATAAGATATGTGACGTCATTCTAAATTCAATATGGCGGATCATACAAGATGTCAGAACAGTTATATTTAATCCACTTATACAATATGGGGTATCAAATGAAAGGGCTTGTTAAGAGTGACTAGAAAAAGAATATGACGTCATTCTGAATCCAATATGGCGGACCATGCAGGATGGCGGAATAGTTACCTTTAGTCTACTTCTATAATATGGGTATCAAATGAAAGGGCTTGTTAAGAGTGACTAGAAAAAGAATATGACGTCATTCTGAATCCAATATGGCGGACCATGCAGGATGGCGGAATAGTTACCTTTAGTCTACTTCTACAATATGGGTATCAAATGAGAGGGCACTTTGAGAGTAATTATAACTTGAACAGACTGAGGAACCTAGCCAGCGATAACTAAAAAGTAAAAAATAAAAAATTCTAAGTAAAAAAACTTTTTAAGAAAAAGCTTTTATTTAAACGCTCTAAAAAGAAGAAAATAAAATATTCCTTTTGGATTATACTAACAACTCCTCATTATACACAATTTATATATAATAATAAAAGCTTGTCGCGAGGTTTACATTCCTATCAACATTCCTTTATATCATAATAATTTGTGGTAAATCGAGCGACAAGCTTTTATTATTATATATAACTTGTGTATAATGAGGAGTTGTTAGTATAATCCAAAAGGAATATTTTATTTTCTTCTTTTTAGAGCGTTTAAATAAAAGCTTTTTCTTAAAAAGTTTTTTTACTTAGAATTTTTTATTATTTAAAAAACTTATATAAATCCTTTTATCCCCTTTTATGACATATCTATCATCAAATGTAGTGATACATGGAAAGGAAATGTCATTACCATAAATTTGAGCATTTTTTCTTGACGTTAACGAATGTAGAAATTATACCTGGCTAGAGGGAGTTTGTGGTATCTGACACGTCAAAGTCAACGTGCAAGCAGTACAGCAAGCATTGTGAGGTGCAAGGCGTCACCCTGCACACCGCCGGCGTATTTGGGACCACGATGTTTGAATGGTTTTATTTTCTAGCCCACACTTTTTTTGTCCCATTGCTGGTCAAAGACCCTCCTCAAAGTCTTTTCACGATCCTCTCTATCGTGGTTTTTACGAGATTGCATTTAGCTTAATATAGTCCCTTGTCTGTAATCAAATCTTTAACACACTTCTCGTATCCACGATCCACAAAGGCTTGTTCGGAGTCTGGGTGTGTTTGTGCATGTGAATTGAATATCTGCGAAACCCCCCGCGATACAAGGATTAAATTCCTTAGTGCAAAAGTATTTTTTCTTGTTTTATTAAACTTGTAACATATTATATTTGTTTTGCCCACAGGTAGCCCAAGCTAGTCATTGTGTGAAGATTACTGTATTAGTGATGTGCTGGATTTTCTTCACGGTTATATTTCTAATGTATAACGAAAAGGAAACTATAGTTCGGCATTCCTCAGTCGCGCCTGGAGAAGTTAAAAGTAAGTTTGATTCTTATGTCTTTGACTGGAGTGTTGGGCTAGTGGTGAGTGACCCTGACTGCTATACCCAGAGAACGTGGGTTCGATTCCCACCCAGGAAAAATGTTTGTATGATTAAGCAACTTTGACGGTACTTAAATCCAAAAAAGTAACCAGTTTCTATTCACCAAAACAAATATACCTTTTTGTTTTTGGTTTTCCTGGGTAGATCGCTAATGATTTCAACCCACGCCGAGGGCACGGCGTGGGGATATGTCGGACTCTCACCGACTAAAAACACCCCGGGCCCCTTCTACTACCTAAGCCAGCGTCACGGGATCGCTTGCGCATGCTCTGCGTGACTCTGGCTGGAAAACAAATATACCTAAATAACTATGAGAATGACCAATATTTATAAAATAATATTAACATATTAATATTGGAATTTGTTTTAGGTTACAACATAAACTCTAATTCAGAAGACCTCTCCATTCTCCTGAAATTCACCGGCCCGTTTGTATCTGAGCAAAACGAGAAGAAAATCAACGAAAGTATAGATATGCCGAAAATGAAAGTGTGGATAGAAAGATTGGCGGGCAAGAATAACAGTTTGCAGGTACAGTCAATTCTTTTTGAAATAGAATAGAATAAAATAGATTTTTAGATCTTAGGTAAAATTTTTGGTCACCGAATTATCATGTTTTTGTATTCGGGAATCGGTATTACAATTTGTGACAGAAACTATGTAACTATTAGATACGAAACAAAACAAAAAAATATCTAAAACTAAACTTACGCTACATCATCATACCCTACCTACATCTATCATTTTAAACTAAACTAACCTATAAAATAAAATATTTGCAAATCATCAAAATACATGTCGTCATCTCCATTAATAGCGGGAAACGTACCCAGTAGATTGGCAGCATTGACTTCCAACTTCTAACCCGAAAAATACTATTTTCAGACATCAGACACCTGGTCTCTTATCCTAGATCCAGAAGACAGGATAGACTTCACAGAAGGGGAGACGAGGTCTATAGTCTTAAACGTAGACTCACAGGCAAGACGAAGCTCGGGAGAGTCCAACCGCACCAAGTATGTCATCAGGATGAAGACTAATGCTAATACAACGACGCCATTTACCTTCACGTACACTTTGGACCCCCTGCAAATGAAGGAGGGGGTGATATACGCCTGTGTCTTGCTGTGTGCTCTGTACGTGCTAATTATATTTGAGGTGAGTAAGACTGTCTTCAGTAACCAAACTGTTAGGCGATTAAGAGAGCCAAAATTTGTGACGAACTGATTTTTGAATTAGCTTTTTGCGAGATCAGATTTTTTGTGTGTGACAGGAAAATCCTGTAACTAACTGTTACCCGCGATTTTGTTAGTTATAGCTGCAAAAATATAGCCCCTCTGTGACGTATTCACTTAAAAGGTAGCTTAAAAAATAATCCCTTTCCGACGCACTTGGTTAAAAAGTAGCTTAAGCGTTAATCCAGGGTATCAGCTAACTCCATATCAAATTTAATCAGTATTAATCTCTCCGTTTGAGCGTGAAAGAGTAACAAACATCCACTCATACTAACTAACTGTCCTACTTATCTATATATCTGCTAGCTTTTGTCCGCGACGATGTTTGTAAAAAAAAATAGGGATGAAAAATAGATGTTGGCCGATTCTCAGACCTACTGAATGCATATACAAAATTTCAAGAGAATCGGTCCAGCCGTTTCGGAGGAGTACGGTAACTAACATTGTGGCACGGGAATTTTATTAGTAGGATTGAACAAAGAGCAAACCTACTACCTCAAATCTCTAACGCAAACTGTCTACCTCTCCTCAACTTACACAGAGACAGTCTACAAAGGCGACTAGATAAGACAGCTGTTATCTATGTGTCATTAAGATTTATTTGCAAGGTCGCGATCCCTATGACACGTGAATGCTGTTCGAGTTATGAAGTGTAATACAGGGCGATAACCTTATTTTGAGGAAGCATTACTATCGATACAGGGGAAATGCTCGTTTAAATAAAGGAAGAAATGTTTGAAGCTTACCCGATAGTTATTTGCGTGTTTCATAAATCTTTCGCGTAATTGTCACAATGTTAGTTACCATACTCCTCCGAAACGGTTGGAACGATTCTCTTGAAATTTTGTATATGCATTTAGTAGGTTTGAGAAGCGGCCAACTATGTTCCTTCTGGAGCCCTTTGAGTGCCAGGGTAACTCTTACGAACATCCCGCAGCCCCGGCAGGCTCAGACCACGTGAACTCCTTTTTTTTCCTAGCCTAAAATATCCCACTGCTGGGCGAAGGCCTCCCTACTCTTCTTCCACTTGTCTCTCTCAAGAACCACGAGTGACCAGTTCGGTAAAAATGAATCCAAGTCATCTCGCAATCTCCGCCTGGGTCTGCCTCGCTGACATTTATAATGTAACAGAGACCATTCGGTTGGTAAACCACTTGTCGTTGAAAAATATGAAACTAACTAAAACACTTTACTCTCTTTCAGGCAATAAACCGTACAATGGCAGCAGTGTTAGTATCCACAACATCCATAGCAGTGCTAGCCCTGGTGGGCGAGCGACCCTCGCTGCCGGAGCTCATCTCGTGGCTGGATGTGGAGACCTTACTGCTGCTGTTCAGCATGATGGTACTGGTCGCCATCATAGCCGAGACCGGGCTCTTTGACTATCTCGCTGTTTTCACTTTTGAGGTAAGTTGGTTTATACGTAACGTGAGCATTTATTCTGACTCAAAAAGGGTTATAAGGTTAAATAATAGGTAGTTAATGAAAAAAAAAATTCTTTTTGACCAATTTTTAAAAGGAGGTCGTTTCTCAATTCGAGCGATAAGCTTTTATTTTAGACATAAGAGGGGAATTTCAAATTTTTGCGCGGTTTCTGAAAACGGGACAATTTCGTGTCCCACTGTTCACCGGGATTCGTAATTGTAAAAAAGGACAGTCCTGTTCAATTCTATTTATACTACTCCTGTAGTACTACCACCACCTTCTAATCTTCTATGGTTAAACTACAGGAAATGTGGAAGAGAGACGACGCCCTATATGACCTGAGCGACATCTCTCTTCTACAACTTTTTCTGGACTCTGACAATCAAGCTAGTGGTAGGACGCCTTTTTTTTTTGGTAAATCGGAGAAATTCTACGGACACCCACCTCCTCGACCTGATGATTATTTCGGGTGGTAATTAGCGCAAGATAATAATTATTAGCCTAAAAATATTAATTGGGATACGGGCAGAGGAATGATGATGATGAATTAGGGCAAGATTGAGATTCGTGGAAAAACTTGGGGGAGGCCTTTGCCCAGCAGTGGGACACTACAGGCTGGGAAAAAAATACTTGATGTTAGAATGGGTTACTTTAAATTTGTATATTTCCAAAAAAAGTTAAAAAGAATATGATTTTGAAGACCAGACTAGTCAAGTTGCAGAGATTTAGTTCCACGTGTATATTTACCTAAGACATATTTATCATTATATTCAAATAAGTGGGGAACTTTAAAACAGAGTATTTCCTTATTACTCTTGAAAAGACTGCTTGTGTAAAACAACATTATCTGAAGTAGTATGCTTTACATAATAATTAACGTTCATTAAGATTGCGTGTAAGAACAGGCTCTATATTATTTTGTTTATGACTAGTGACTCCACGCGGTTTTGTCCGTGATTCACCTGGAATATAATTGCATAATTTTATTTCGTCCATAATATTGTTAGTTTTTTTTTTATTACAATGTTCCTTTGATGTTTTTGGCTGTAATAATGAAACATTTTTTATGCAGATAGTCCTACTACATTAAAAAATAAATTAGCCAAATTAAAAATGTTTATTAACAAAACTGGGGACCCACCCAAGCTTTGCACATGTTAAATACTGTATTGTGTAGTTCTAAAGATTTAAGCGAACATACAGACAGACAGTGACTTTGTTTTATGTTGAATGTCACTGTCTGTCCGCTCAGATCTTTAAAACTACGACACGGATTTTGATACAGTTTTTTTAATAGATAGAATGATTCAAGAAGAAGGTTTATATGTATAATACATCAGTATAGCACCCGTGCGAAGCCGGGCAGGTCGATAGTTATATCTATGTTAACCACCAAGGGTCAGGTCAGGAGTACCCTAAACCGACGGGCGTGTATGAAGCGATTGATGAGTGTGGATGAAGCTAAAGTGGTATGCCAAGATCGTAGCAAATGGAAAGATGTGATCTCTGCCTACCCCCAAGGGAAAGAGGCGTGACGTTTATGTATGTATGTATGTATGTTTGTATGTATATTAACCACAGTGTTTCTATAGCTAAACATGTCATCATTACACACGAGACCGATGTTCTATTACAGTATTTAGTCAGAGTCTGTCCGATAACGAATTCTTATCTAATTTCATCGTTTATTCTAGTTATTTATATTTGTTTTAAGTACTTTCTATGTTACTGTACTTTGAAACGAGTGTGTTTGAATTATACCTTGACTAGCGATACGCCCCAGCTTCGTACGGATGAAATACCTATTATTATTATTATAAAACTTCGTCTTGAATCACTATGTCTATAAAAAAACCGCATCAAAATCAGTTTCGTTGTTTTAAAGATTTAAGCGGACAGTGACAGCGAATTTATTTTATACTTTATAACAAATTTTTGTATACTAAAACCTTCCTCGAAAACCAGTTTATAAATCAGTGAAGACATCACGAAAATTGGTCAGTAGTTTTTGAGTTACTCACAAACAGACAGACATACACGTCGGAGGACTTTGCGTTTGATAATAATATGTAGGTAGTGATAAATGATAGCTAATGAATTCCATTATTTATTTTCTACCTTATTGGAAATAAACTATTAATGTACGTATCTTTATTTATTTGCCTCTATTCATACTTCTCATAAATAAATACAATGAATTGTAACATTACTACTACTCCACACAAAGTGCCAGCACGTGTGAAAAATATAATAAACTAAAGATAAGATTATGGTTTACTGACGTAAGCCAATATATTACCGACATGTAATAAACTACGGAAATAATTAGGTTTTGTTCGTTTCAAGTGTAGTTTTACTGATAAATATGATAAAGGATATATAAAAGCCCTTCTAAAAACACCGGGCAAGGGCTCATAAAGGGTACTAATATCTATGTAAACGGTAGAAAATGATGCTTAAAATAATAATAATATTCCACGGCTTTCACACAGCGCCATCTAGTCTCGAACTAAGCAGAGCTTGTATTATGAGTACTAGACAACTGATTCTGACATAGACAGCTTGGTCCAAATGACACTAGCGACCACCATGAGTGTTGACGGTGAACTGACAAATCGCATCGGCCGATGCTCCCCCCGTCTCACCGCGCGCCTTCCTAAGGCGCGGTACAGCGGTTTTGGTCAAACTATAGGACTTAAACTTCAATTGTTTGGTCGTGTATACAAGTTTAGTCTTTGCTGGTGACTTCACGTAGTTCTAATATATAAGTAAACATAATATCTCAATTGAGATTTCGTTAGACATGTGTCCACATTTTTTTTAATATTTGTGTGTTTTTCGTGACATTTTGTTTGCGTTTTTCAGGCGTTTGATATAAAGTTACACGTATTTTAATGTTATCATATGATTTAGACACTACAAACTATGATTTATAAAGTAATACTTTAAGTATGTTGTTATGATAAGAAAGAAATTAAACAGTATTCCCCTGTTTCGTGTTTATGACTGGTTTTTTGTATCCGTGGACGTCTCTTATCTCGTAAAGTTTGTTGAATCTTATCTTATTTTTGAGATGGTCTTCAGTCTCTTTAGAGTAGATTATTTGATACTAACTGTTGCCTGCGATTTCGTATGCGAAAAAACAGTTTTGTTTTATATAGCCTAATAAGAAGTGGGAAATTGGAATCGTATACCTACCTAAAAAAAAAATCTCTTTTGGCCAAAAATGCTGGGCAAAGACCTCCCGTTTCTCCTTCCAAACCTCCCTGTCTTTTACGATTTCCGGCCACAAAAAAAATGGTTATAAAAATAAATGTTGTCTCATTCTCAGACTTCTCAAAATCAAAAACATTTGTACTGGGTGGGGATCGAACCCTCGCCCTCTGGTATAGCAGTCAGGGTCACTGACCACTGGCCCTTCGCCGGGTTCGGCAAATTAGACCAATAGACCTGCCGCTAGGCTAAGAATATAAAATGTGATCTAAAAGAAATTCAGTCACATATCCTAGATGGTTGTTTTGGTAACAAAATACTGGTGAAATTGTAATACCTAATTTAATATTTCTTTCTAGGTGACCAAAGGCAAGATCTGGCCTCTGATCACACTCCTCAGTGTGATCACAGCATTCATATCCACGTTCCTGGACAATGTGACCACTGTGCTACTCATGACTCCTGTTACCATCAGGTAAGACCAGACCTTCTAGGTTCAGGATTCTCCATTATTATCATCATCATCATCTTCCTGCCCTTATCCCATTTCACTAGGGGTCGACGCAACACGTCTTCTAGACTTGTTGCTTAAAGTTTTGGCTATGGTTTTATAGTCGGCCGCCTGCCTGACACTAACCCTCTTTGGGAATGCGATTGTTGGTTGTTTACCCGCCACCATTCGGGTGACCCAATATCATACCAAATTATTATTTTTTGTCGTTTGTCTTCAATGTCATGGCTATTTGTATGGTGTACCCACTTGTTTAATTTATTTTTTTTTGTTGTCTATTTCTTTGTGTGTTTTGTTGTTTGTACTGAATAAATGTTTTATCTATCTATCTATCTATCTATCTATTTACCGACTTGGAGTAACCCACGATTTTTATAAGCCTTCTCTCTTTTCTGCCAACTTGTCTATTATATGCCTCCATCGTCCAATGCAACCCTCGAAAGCTTTAAAACGATGAATTCACGAACCCTTTAAATTTCTCTTAATGATTTGTCAAGGTACAAATATTTTGGTGTTAGACAGGAATATAGTTCATCACAAATACATAGGCTTCTCGGCATAGAAAGAGCTTTTGCAGTTCTATTAATACTGTTGGTCTAACCGTTGCTTTTTAAGAACTTATTTTCTCAGAAAGTTTTCGAGTGAAATCTAAACATGACTAATTTCTTCCTCTTCCCTTTCACCAGGTTATGTGAAGTCATGGATCTGGACCCGATCCCGGTGTTGATGTCAATGGTACTGTTCAGTAACATCGGCGGCACTATGACGCCGGTGGGAGACCCGCCAAATGTCATCATCGCCAGTAACAGGCAGGTCGTGCAGTCGGTGAGTGCTTTGTAAATTTTATGTGATAAGGATCGATGAGACTCATGTGACTAAGAGAGTGATGAGTATGAATGTTGATGGATGGAGAGGAAGAGGAAGGCCAAAGAAAAGATGGATGGATTTTATAACGAATGATGTGAATGAAAAATGAGTAAATGCCACTGTGATAGGGGAGAATGGAAGAAAAAAATGTGTTGCGTTGACCCCAAGTTAAATGGGGTAAGGACAGAGAGATGAGCTGCCATGGTCGTGTTGTGACCAAAAGCTCCTAAATTTATAATTGATAAAAAAACAACCAATCAAATTCTAGATAATGCTGTGGTTCTGTTTATTCATTTAACTAAATTAAAACGCAATGGAATCTATTTACTCTCGGATCTACGGACATCCTACATACAAAATGAAAAAAAGGTTATTCTTCTTCAGTACGCTTCGAAACGAAACTTTCTTAAAGAATTTCAATTCTTTAAACTAAAAAGGTATTATACAATCTTAACTCTTCGTCTTTTTCTCCCAGGGCGTGAACTTCACAAACTTCACTCTTCACATGTCGTTTGGTATCCTGTTGGTCTGCGTCCAGACCTACTTCCAATTGCGGTTCATCTTCAGAGACCCCAAGAAACTCAGACTCAATGAACCGAGAGATGTTCTAGGTAACTTAATCTTATTTTGATAATTTCTTTATTAAATTAAGTGTTCGTGTAACCATAGAGGTATAGAGCTACAAGGACCTTTTGGCACGCGGATGACATTAACATGAAGCTGGTGTGTATATTCGCAACAAGAATTAACTCAACTCACAGTCAAAAGTGATGGTTTTTCGTATAAGAGTTGAGTGAGGCATTAGTTCCGATTTCGGCCACGCGCCAAAAGATAATAAAAAAAAAAAAACGGTTCTGGAAAATTGAACAATAACTGATGAAATAAAATTTTCTGATCAACATAAAATGTTAAGAAAATTTCATGATTTCATAAATCATTTGACTAGGACTTAAATTTCAAATGTTTGGTCTACATGTGTATACATGTTTTTGCTCATGACTGTACAAACTATGCACAATTATGTTTTATAAATATGATTCAAAATTATCTTTTTACAGATCTTAAACACCAGATCTCAATCTGGAGAAGGGCGACGGACTCGCTCCCGCACTTAAGCAAAGATGAGATTATCGTCAAAGAGAGATTGGAAAGGAAAGTCAGGAAGCTGAACGTGAGACTTGAAGCGTTGATCAAGGAGACGAAGATCAGAGCGTGTCCGAAGGCGTGCTTCGAAACTATGCTGAGCGACATGAAACTTAAGGTAAGGTAAAAGACCTAAGAGAACAAGGTTTTCAACCAACGGTCTGATTGAGAAACCTCCTCCTTTCCGTGTATATGCATTTTTTGTCCATCAGATAGTAAAACAAATAATTTTGGATACTTTTGCATATCTGTCTTTTGGCCCTCAAATGTCCAACTTATAAAAATAGAAACTGTTTTAAACTTAAGAAAACTTACCACTATTTTTGAAAATAATATTAATATGACGGGAGGCTCTTAGGATGCAACGAACCGCTTTACAATTATGATGTAGGTAGTTTCAATTATTATAGAGCTTTTTATTAATTCCTTTCCATAAGAAGGACCTTTTGAAAACGCGCAACTAGAGTCAGAAACGTTCTCAAAGTGCTTGAGAAGGCCTACTCGAAATAAAAAAAAATATTTTGATTTTTGACAAGAATTTTGCTTAGAATTTGACAATAGAATAATACGTATCCAATATTACAGCCACGTTTATTTGCCCGATGGAAATTGACTAATTGTCAACTGGCCAACGAATATTAAAAATACATGTATCTGTTTGCATCTCCTTACAGTATAAGATCAAGGACAAAGTCCTCCTCATCAAGTGCTCCGTCGCCATCATATTCGTGGTACTGGTGTTCTTCCTGCACTCCATTCCTGAGTTCAGTAAGTATTTTGCTGATTATATTATCTCAGAAATGTAGAAAAAAATTTTTTTTTGTAATGTATTTGTGTCAAGCTTTTGAGACGGTTAAGCATGTACGAGTAATAATCGATTTTAAAATAGGTATATAGGATATATTTTTAAGTAATTCATGTTAATCATAATGATTTAAACCTCAACTGTTTAAAATTTAGAACCGCTTAGTGTTAACAGAAACAAAACCGTTGATTTTTTTCATAGGTTCTCCCAAGGCACCATTATAGGACCAATACAAATTCTTACAACTGACATTTTAAATCTAATTTTATACTTTGTTTAATACGAAGTAGTTTGTATACATATTCTAATATTACTCTCTGTATGTGTATTCTAATTTTATACTTTGTTAAATACAAAATCTTTTGAATATTACGTTAAATAATATTACTATAATATGTAAGTATATTTGTTCGATCTAGTTTCTACAATACAGACTCTACCTAGTATGCCACTAGATGGTCGTGTGTGAATATAAAAAAATATTGCGTAACTATTTCTTCTTCACAGATCGGGTGTCATTAGGCTGGACGGCCTTACTAGGCGCGCTACTTCTCTTAGTGCTAGCAGACCGCGAAGACCTGGAGCCGATATTGCACAGGATAGAGTGGTCCACACTGCTGTTCTTTGCTGCTCTCTTTGTGTTAATGGAGGTAAGCTTGCTTCATTGTAATCATTCGTTGTTTGTTTTGCATGTTTTTACATCTATCGATGATTTGATGCACGCTACAGACAACGCTATTCGCGTAGCAAACTTCTAAGCCGACAAAATTTTATTTTAAGGAGGAGATAGGTATCCTATCATAATGTCCAGACCGATTCCGACCATGCGGCTAGTGTTACTATGACACCAGCCAGCTACGCAAGACATATTAAAGAACACAATCGTATGTGCAACCACAGGTGCACTCTCATAGCCCGTTGGGACTGCAATCCGATACGACCGGAGAGAGATTAAAGGCAGGACAACATTTTTACGTGGCTTCCGAAACACAGAAGCTGTTATATTTATTTCTAAAACGCACAACAATCGAAAAGTCGGTACGCGCCGTTAGGGTCGAACTCAAGACC